>JAUIMM010000704.1:207500-242500 GCA_031769625.1 Taudactylus pleione | reverse complement strand
CTGCCGCAAAGTTACATTCACAGCTCTGTGATTCTGCCGCAAAGTTACATTCACAGCTCTGTGATTCTGCCGCAAAGTTACTTTCACAGCTCTGTGATTCTGCCGCAAAGTTACATTCACAGCTCTATGATTCTGCCGCAAAGTTACATTCACAGCTCTGTGATTCTACCGCAAAGTTACATTCACAGCTCTGTGATTCTGCCGCAAAGTTACATTCACAGCTCTGTGATTCTGCCGCAGTTACATTCACAGCTCTGTGATTCTGCCGCAAAGTTACATTCACAGCTCTGTGATTCTGCCGCAAAGTTACATTCACAGCTCTGTGATCCTGCCGCAAAGTTACATTCACAGCTCTGTGATTCTCCCGCAAAGTTACTTTCACAGCTCTGTGATCCTGCCGCAAAGTTACTTTCACAGCTCTGTGATTCTGCCGCAAAGTTACATTCGCAGCTCTGTGATTCTGCCGCAAAGTTACATTCGCAGCTCTGTGATTCTGCCGCAAAGTTACATTCACAGCTCTGCGATTCTGCCGCAAAGTTACATTCACAGCTCTGTGATTCTGCCGCAAAGTTACATTCACAGCTCTGTGATCCTGTCGCAAAGTTACATTCGCAGCTCTGTGATTCTGCCGCAAAGTTACATTCGCAGCTCTGTGATTCTGCCGCAACGTTACATTCGCAGCTCTGTGATTCTCCCGCAAAGTTACATTCACAACTCTGTGATTCTGCCGCAAAGTTACATTCACAGCTCTGTGATTCTGCCGCAAAGTTACATTCACAGCTCTGTGATCCTGCCGCAAAGTTACATTCACAGCTCTGTGATTCTGCCGCAAAGTTACATTCACAGCTCTGTGATTCTGCCTCAAAGTTACATTCATAGCTCTGTGATTCTGCCTCAAAGTTACATTCACAGCTCTGTGATTCTGCCGCAAAGTTACATTCGCATGAAGTTCTAGATGTCAGGTATGTACAATGCCCCTGTAACACATGCCGGCCTTTCCATCTCTTTTATAATCCTGCTCGACTAATAACAGTGTCTTAATGGTGTCTGAGGGTTATTGGACATGGAAACTACCTTAATTTCATGTGTCACATCTGTACATTTTAATGCTTTTTTTTACATTGGGTGATTGTCACTTTTCTGTATAAAGTGCACTGTACTAGACATCCCCGTGCATACTGGGAGAGTTCCCAGAGGGAATACGCAGCTGAGCACTGTGGGGATGGGGCCAGGTGCTCCCCATCATTAGGCCCCGCCCCCTTGAGGCATAGTGCCAGGAATCGCGTGGCCTTGAAGAGCGGTTGGTGGCCAAGATGACGAGGTTGAATGAGAATGACATCATCGTGCACTCATCTCTCCCATTTCCCTAGTAAGTGGCTGGGATGTGGGAGGATGAGCTACACAATACGTAGGCTAGTATGCCCCTGTGAAAGTTTTGTCCAACCCTGATCTCCAGCCTCTAATGGGGCCTATGTAAACTAAAGAAGTATACCGCCAAGTGGAACTACAAAGTGATATGTAAGTATGTAAGTCGGTGTGGCTTTATATAGTAGCAAATATAGCAGCAATGCAATTCAAAATATACAGTCCCCTAACATATCTTTCTGTAGCATAGGCTTCAGCAGCTGGGTGAGGCTGGACTGATAACTGATAATAATAGCTCACACAAAAGACATGGCACTTACACAGCAAATGGCTCCACTCCTACACTTCTGTGTTCATGTCTGTGAATCCTCGTTTACCCTCATTCACTAGTGTAGGTCTCTCAGTCCTTGTGTGCCAGACCAAAACCTGCAGCGAGTAAAGATTAATCAGTATATACAACATGCAGAGAATACAAAGCATGGGCTACATGTCCTCTGGTATGATAACGAGATATAATACAGTAACATAAGTGGGTTTTAAACCACATTTATTTACCCTGATACAAGTTCATTTAAAAAGAGCCAAATACACAAAAGTTGCCAAAAAACAAAAGTAGCATTTTTGTATTACAATACATGAAAGCCACACGTATCTTATGCTGGGTACACACTGGCAGATATATTGGCTTATCAAATGATCGGCATATATATCGGGTGCCAGTTGGCCAGTGTGTACCAGCGATATGTCTGTGAATGACGTCGTTCACAGAAATATCGCGTCGGCTCCGCTGCACAGCCATGCCCAGTACATCTGCAGATATATTGGGGTATAGTGCTGTGTGTAGGGGAGGTTTGCAGACCACCCGTACACTTGCAGCAGAGGTCGCAGAGAGGGGAGCCGCGACACGGGACCCGCGGCCAGATGATGATTGCTCAGTGTATATGAACAACCATCACCTGCACATATATCTATCAGGTGTTTACCCAGCATTAGAAATATTTTAGCATCTTCATTTCAGTTTTTAAAAGATTTAAAAAAATGGGGATGACTTAATGTTTGCCAAATACATTGCGTTGTAATCTGGAGAAATGGGGAGCAGGCGCACTCAATCAAAACATACTGAGGAGAGAATTAGAGCTGCTTATTGGTGAGGTCACCACTAACCTCTAATAATTGTACAATAATCACAGAACACTTAACGTGTTGACCCAAGTAGCGTTCAATAAATAAAATGAAGAAATCTTTATAAGTCAATGAGGATTTTAAAATCATTGACGGGGTTGATGGTGCGTGGGTACAGACAAAAGAAATCGATGTATGGTCTGTAATGATTTACCACAGTGTATAGCTGCTAAGAAAAATAATTTTTCGATGCACAGAATAGTTAATATGGCCAATTAAAAAATTTCTAAAAAAACATAAGTGAACGTAGTAAAAATAAATTCATGTACTGTAGATATAGCAACAAAGTTTATGTTCTTTGGTGTCCTAGCATCACAACTTTATCCAAAGTCAACCCCGTCCCCCGTGTGACCCATCCTCTTTCCCCCTGTATGTCTCCCCAATGTTTGCTTATTTGTATAAAATTTGTGACAAAGGTATTTTGACAATATTTATAGCATTCATATATAATTTGTCTAATTACGTTAATTGTCAACAATAGTTCTACAATACATTATCAAATAAATATATATATTATTTTAAAACCCTCATTGACTTACAGCATATTATATATTGCATTGTTTTTATGTTTTAAACTTTGTATTATTAATGTGATAGATTAAGCTTAAAAAATGAGTTTACCATCTTTTACATAATTGTCTTAGGGGGGAATTCAATTGGATTTTTGTGTCCTCTCAAACCCGATCTCTCATTTAAAGTGAAGTGGCGATATTCCGTTGTTTGTGCTAGTGGGTGCGAGTAAAACAACTAAACCCATCTAAAGTACTGGGCATGCGTGTGTTTGAGTGCCCAAAAGCTGGACTTTTCGCAGATTTCTGTTTGCCATCTCAGGTGGGTGCGAGCAGAAATAATGGGCACCCGCGTCACTTGGGCTCATTTGGATGCCCCTTCGGGCATCCAAAAAACATTTGAATTCCCCACTGTTTTAGACTCCCCCCATTGGCCGTCTTTACGATTGGGTGCCCAACGGAGCAATTTAATTGTTGCTGCATTCAGACGCCTAAAGCCACGGGGGGACATATTTTTTCTCGCAGCCTCCTGAGACGCAAGAAGAAATGTGCAAAGTTCGTTTTTTTGGGCACCCTAACCACTTCTTTGGTTTAGCCATGCACAGTGTGCTAATACAAACGAGGGTCCGATTTGAGAAACAATTGAATTGCTCCGTTGGGTGCCTATTCGTATAGATGCCCAGCAGGGGGTATCTAAACCAATTGAATTGAATAGGAAAAAGTCTTGATTCAAAGAGGTCCAAATTGTTCTTCTTACTTGATTCATTACAGTAACTATGGATAAAACCCAAAAATGATCTATATACAAAAAAATCCACTCGCACATTACTACCAACCACCAATGCTATTGAATATAGCAGAGAGGAAACAGACTCCTCCTTCACCAGTCAGCCCATCTCAAGTATACGATCTTCTCTCCAGTCAATGATCCTCCCTCTTTGTTTTCACCATCGAGCTATATAATGGTTCCCACTCACCATAAATTAGAGGTCGAGGTCCATTGAAAGGTTTCTTTACCATTCACCCCTACTGATTCCTATACTCCAGCATAGACGACTCCTTTCCGTCCCTTTTCCACGAATAAATAGACATGTACTCACCAGTGTGCCCCTTGGTTCGTTCACACAAAGGTTTCTCTAAATTCCTCTGTACCCCTGAAATCTTCAGTCCTCAAGCAGGTAGAGTTTTGTTTCATAAAAAGTTTTTTATTCACAAAGTTCACATAAAATATGTAAAAGTAGATAAAACACAAATCCACTGTGTGCCAGCCAAAAGGATACAACCCCAATTGCCCGGGAAGTGAAGTTGCTATCCACGTCCAGATGGAAAAAGACATCAGCCACACAAAACCACTGGAGGATCACTCTAGTAATAACAGGTCCACCACCATCTACGCGTTTCAGACTAATGAGTCCTTCCTCATTAGTCTGAAACGCGTAGATTCTGGTGAACCTGTTATTACTATATCCCAGATGTATTATAGAGGAACTGCCACCCCGCAATCCCTCCATTTTCGACAGCAGCAAAAAACCCCCATAGGTTTCTTTGTCGGATTTACCAAGCTCTGGAATTAAGACTCCAGTTATTTTATAGTAATCCCCTTCCCCAAGGAAAAGCACCAGGACTCGTATGTTTACATGGCAGCCTGTGAAGATTAACATGGCAGCCACACAGCACAGGGATCTATTCAGATCCCTAACTGCTGTGTCTGCACTGCAGACCCCCGGAGCTGAGCACTGAAGACAGTGAAGACACGTGGCCCGCCCCCCTGAAAGAAGACAGGTGAGCCGGGCTAAGGATAAGGAGGGGGGCCGGACACCCGCGGGAAGGGGGGGGGCAGTAAAGTCCACAGCCTGTCTTCAAGCTGCTTTCAGCTGGGCAGGTCCTCCTCTGCTCCCCCTGGAGCTGCTGATCTGACTGTGTTCTCCCGGCAGAACACAGTAAAGTTAAAAAAATTAAAATAAATCTTCAGCAAGCCGGGCGGGAGGTCGGGGTCCACGGCTGCAGCCAGTTGGGGTCCAGGCGATCAGGTAGGTGGGGGAGGGGGCCACCTACCTGGCTGCCTGGATCCCGACAGGCTGCAGTCGTGGACCCCGACCTCCCATTCGGCTTGCTGAAGATTGTTTTTAATTTATTTTTGAATAAAAACTTTTTTTTTTTACTTTACTGTGTTCTGCCGGGAGAACACAGTCAGAGCAGCAGCCGGAGCCAGAGGAGGGACCAGGGAGCTACAGAGGGAGCAGAGGAGGACCTGCCCAGCTGAAAGTATAACCTGAGAGTGGCGTATAGTAACACTATCAAATTTAGAAAAAAACTTAATTTTCGGATTTTGATGAATAGCCTAATTTGTACATCACCATACTAATGTATGGGGAGTGTGGAAATTAACGCAGGCAGACTTTACCAGGAGATATCAGTGATATCTCCTGTGTTAAGTGTGTTAATGAATACTAAAAAAAACGGTAATTAAGGAAAATGTCCTTAAAACCGTTATTTTAGTGTTGATGAATAGGCCCCTGTGTATGTGTATAAGAGCGATTTTATCTTCTGAGGCTTGGGAAGAAAAAAGTTTCACTTTGAGATCTGCATTGAAGACACTTGGCAAATTATAGCGTTATGGGGCACATCCACTAGCAGATAGGGGAATGACAGTACGATTACAACATTGTAATCGTACAGTTGTTCCTCTTCCCCTGCAGTGCCTACACCGAGTGATATGTCGTTCAGTGCAGGCACCCTCCCTCATCCCTGTAATCCCTATAATCGTTCAGGCGATTATAGATGTCAGAAACGACCAGCGGGAGCGCGCATTGCTGGTCGTTTCCGACATTATAGTGCACCATTTGTGCACGATTAATGAGCGATAGAACGATAACGATGTAGTTATTGTTTAATCACTCATTAATATCGCCTAGTGGATGTGCGCCTTTATAGTAAATGCTGAAACTTTGATAGATACAGTAGCAGCAGATTTTCCTGGCCTTTTCTAGCCGGGTAAATCTCCATCACTGTAATCTCCTTAGTAAGATTGCTGCAGATCTAAATGACAGGGGCATATTACAAGGTGAGCAAAGCAGTTTACAGACTTACTCAACGTGGGATTACGTTTAACATTAATTGATATTACATAGTTTTGATGGCATTTTTCAAATGTCTTTATCTTTGATGGACCATGGGGAAGAACCCTTTGGGTATCTTGAATTGTGAGAATACTTCTTTGGGCAATTTTTTTTTATATGAATTTAGCGCTAAGAGTTTATCAGTAAGATCTTTGGCCCGGCCATCTCAGCTCTCCTGTCTCTGTAGCTAATACAGAGTAAGCCCATTTAGAAGGAGAACGGTTGTAGTTGGTTTCTAATTTCTGAAGTGAATTAGTCATGTCTAGAATGTTGCTTTTAGAATGTTCCAGTTTAGAATGAGAAGCCACAAAATGGCCTCCGGTAACTGCTGTGTGACAGTCAGATAATAACGCGTTTCCTAGTCTCTGGGTTTGGTGGGAGATTTATCAAACCTTCTAAAAAAAAGGGTAAGTAGAGTGGGATGTAGTTATGATACCGGTGGCTGCAATGCCGTCGGTTTCAATACCGACATCCAAAGCCTGACAAGGGACTTAAGATAGGCGTCGAAATATTGACACCTGTATTAATCCCAATGCCGGAACACCGAAGGATGTCAAGCCGAACGAGGTAAGTCTGGGGTGCCCTTAGCGTTAGCCGCGTGGGGGGGAGGGTTAGGTTTAGGGAGCATGGTGGGGTTAGGTTTTGGGGGGGTTAGGGTTAGGCACCCCTAGGGGGGAGGGTTAGGCACCACTGGGGGGTTTAGGGTTAGGCACTAAGGGGGAGGGTTAGGTTTAGGCACAAAGAGGTGGTTAGGTTTAGGCATGGGGAGGGTTAGGGTGCGGGGTGGGGAGGGTTAGGGTTAGGCTACAAGAAGGGAGGGTTAGGGGGAGAAGTATAATTTCCCGATACCAACCATCGTGATGCCGCTGTCGGTATTCTGACAGGAGGCCTCCTGACAGCCGGTATTACATACCAATTCCAGAAGAGGTGTTGCCCAAAGAAAACTAGCAATCAAGTCATAGAAGGTACTAACTAGACAGTGCTGTAACTAAGGGTGTGGAAGCATGGAGCGCAGGGTGGCTTGCAGGGTGCCTGGAATGGCAGACACTAGCGCTACTGCAGATACTCAAGAGACACTCAGGGCAAGCACGCTGCAGCCTGTGGAGCTGCCCAAAGCATCCTTAGGATGCACCAGGTAATGTTCTACTTAACAGAGCCAGCAGTATAGCTGATGCCCCCACCCCTTATGTGTGACATCATGATGTCACATGTTTAGGGGGCGGGGCCAGCACAGGGCAGCATAAAGCCCTGTTATGCTGCTGGTACTAGATAAATGATAACTAGAATCACCACATGTCCTCTTTAGAAGGTTTGATACAGTTCAGGAAGCCTGGCCGAGACTTGGGTCATACGCCTTTACTAGTGTAACGGGTGTGTTGGATAATAAGATATCTGCACATTGACTCTGGGGATGATTCAGCATTGCATGTATGTGCAATGTAGAAAGCAGATTCCCGAATACCGGGAATCTGTGCGTGCGCAGGACCTGTTGTGCGAATGCACAGAACAGGTCCTGCAGGCAGTGGTGGTGCGGATAGTAGTCAGTGCTGTTTTCCGGGAGAGGCAAGGCCCTGGGACTGCGTCCACGGATGCAGTTTCCTGGCCAGCTTGCATAAGTCACGATGGTGATCCCAGCCTATGACCTCGGTCACAGTGCTGAGATCGCAAATGCAGCAGGGGGTGTCATACAGGGGGTGTCACACAGGGGGTGTCAGACACCTCCTGCTGCATTTGCATATTAGCAAGGATGGAATTGCAAAGCTGCCTGCGTGCATACATCACGTCTATAGCCTGCATGCAGCTTTGCAATTCCATCCTAAGCTGAATCACATCCTCTGATATTACCTCTTCTGGTATAAATTGTAAATGATTGGCTATGAATATAGATACTCCTACTTCGTCTTGTCTGCCATCGCACACGACAGTGTTACAATGTAGACACCTAGATAGTAGATGAAAGTGGTAATTTGCCTAAAAAATTTTCTTCCTGGAAAAATAAATCATCCTCTGAAGTTTGCTTCAAAGTGGAAAAGAATTTGGAACATTTATCAGGGGACACTCGACTGGTAGAACGCGGTGATGTCCAGCTGCACTGAAGCCACAGCTGTCCCTATTGGCTGTTCCATATGACAACAATAGCCAATAAGATTCAGGTCAATACTAATTGGCTGAGGCTGACCGGCATCCGGTCAGTTCAAGTTTCAACAGCTGAGATCCTCTTCACCAGCACCGGCGGTTCCACGCTGCATTCAGGATACAGTCTGCTCACATCGCACGCACTCTCTGCATCTATAACTACAGCCACGCTGAGTCACACAGTGCCTCCGAGCTACACAGCGTGGGTCTCCGGGGAGCAGAGTCTGGATAATCAAAGGGACTAAGGGCCTGATTCAGACCTGCTCGTGAGCGCCTAGAGCTCGCAAAGCGGGTCAATGGCCAGGCAGTGCGCATGGAAGCCCTGGAGCGAGCGAGAAATCACTCGCACTGGCGCTTGCATCCAAAAGGGGGGGCTGTTGATGTTGATCGACAGCTCGCCCCATTTGGCAGGCGGGTCGGGGGGGGGGGTCGCTGGCCAAACGGAGGCGCTTGGGGGCGGCCCTACTGACACGAGTGATGTCGGTAGTGAGCTTCCGGCTCTATTAGAGGTGGAAGCTCACTGGGGCTTGCGGCAGACGCGACCCTACCACAAGGGTCTCGTCGCAAACCCGATGGTCGCCACCGACATGCCCATCACCTGGCCATTCGCAAAAGCTGTGGGTGGTCACCCACAGCTTAGCGAGCGACCAGAAGGTCGGACATTAAAAAAAAAAAAAAACGCCCTTCAGACCAGCGAGCGGGTCTGAATCACGGCCTAAGAGTGGGGTGAGAGAGCTATCACCTCACTGTGCAGTAAAATGTCACCTAACACCTTCCTGCATCCAACAACCAAGTTACTGTCGGCTTCTATCTGCAGCATTTCTCATACTGTGGACATGTTGGGCAAATATTGAAGAAGGTGCTTCTAATTTTTTTAATTCTATATCTTAATTTATGTCTGTACCAATTGCCAAAATCCACAAAGCTCTGGATCTAGTGTAGCACAGCTACAGATTAAACACTGGACACATTTGTAACTCTGAGCTGCTAATTATGTAACCATGAAATGTATCTATAGTTCAGTAGGTTAATAATGATGTTTCTGCAGTTCACAATATAAAGAACTTTCTCTAAGCTTTGCCCCAACCCTAGATGGGCACTGTTACCATTTCTCTCCTAAGCAGAAGAGAAGAGAATATCAGTATAATATCAAGATACATGACACTGGGGGAGGTGTACTAAGCTCTGGATAGTGATAAATTGGAGAGGGATAAACTCCGAGCCACTCAGCTCCTGTCATGTTACAGGCTGTGCTTGAAAAATGACAGTTAGGAGCTGATTGGTTGGTACTTTATCACTCTCCAATTTATCACTTTCCAGAGCTTAGTACATCTGCCCCTATATGTATGAATGATGAATGCTTAAGGCATGGTTGTAAAACTTGTGTACTCTAAGTGCAATTATCTGAAGTTAGTTTTTCATTTCATATGTATTATAATTTTGTTGTTGTAGATTTTAACAAGCAGACCGGCCGAGTGCGTTCCCCAACTGTTCCCTTACCAGCCAGATGCAGTCCCTACTGTTACCGTCCAGATGGCTTCAGAAGCCAGGACTCACTTTCCCTCCCCATTCCTGAAACCTGGTGTGGGAGAAATTAACAAACAGAATATTTTGCATTATGTGTTCCTGCAGATTTTGTGATTCTAATATTAACTTTCTTCAAAGCAATGCACAACTTTCTTCTCTGTACTGTTCTATACCATGAGAAAAAACTGTGTATTTGTGTGTATACAGTGCATCCGGAAAGTGTTCACAACACTTCACTTTTTCCACATTTTGTTATGTTACAGCCTTTCTCCAAAACGGAATAACTTCATTTTTGTCCTCAAAATTCTACACACAATACCCCATAATGACAACGTGTAAAAAGTTTATTTTAGATTTTTGAAAATTTAATAATAAATAAAAACACTAAGAAATCACATGTACATAAGTATTGATGGCCTTTGCCATGAAGCTCAAAATTGAGCTCAGGTGCATCCTGTTTCCACTGATCATCCTTGAGATGTTCGTACAGCTTATTTGGAACCACATGTGGTAAATTCAGTTGTTTGGACATGATTTTGAATGGCATACACCTGTCTATATAAGGTCCCACACTTGACAGTGCATGTCAGAGCACAAACCAAGCATGAAGTCCAAGGAATTGTCTGTAGATGTCCAAAACAGGATTGTCTCGAAGCACAAACATGGGGAAGGGTACAGAAAAATAGCTGCTGCTTTGAAGGTCCCAATGAGCACAGTGGCCTCCTTTTTCTGTAAATGGAAGAAGTTCAGAACCACCAGGACTCTTCCTAGAGTTGGTCAACCGTCTAAACTGAGCGATCTGCGGAGAAGGGCCCTAGTCAGGGAGGTGACCAAGAACCCGATGGTCACTCTGTCAGATATACCTCTGTAGAGAGAGGAGAACCTTCCAGAAGGACAACCATCTCTGCAGCAATCCACCAATCAGGCCTGTACATTAAAGTGGCCAGACGGAAGCCACTCCTTAGTAAAAAGCACATTGCAGCACACCTGGAGTTTGCCAAAATGCACCTGAAGGACTCTCTGGTGTGATGAGACAAAGAATGAACTCTTTAGCATTAATGCCAGGCGTTATGTTTGGAGCAAACCAGGCATCACTCATCACCAGGCCAATACCATCCCTACAGTGAAGCATGGTGGTGGCAGCATCATGCTGCGGGGATGTTTTTCAGCGGCAGGAACTGGGATACTAGTAAACGCGTTTCGTCCGTATCTTGGTCTTCTTCAAGATTATCCCTTGAAGAAGTCCAGGATACGGACAAAACGCATTGGATGCTCCTATTCTCTACCCATTCATGAACTTGCCATTTTTTATCAGATAAGCTATATATTTTTTATCCTTATTTACTCTGATTTTTTACAGTACTTTTATATATTTATATGTGGATTTTTTAGTTTTTATGTATTTTGTCCTCCATGTGGAAGGATATTATTGTTGTCTTTAATTAAAACTATTTTATACTTTTTTAAATGAGTTGTTTGCACTTTCATAACTTTGCACTTTAATAATGAATGCACGATTGCACATCTTCATGAAATCTTGTTGATATTCATTCCTGTTACTCCATTGTTTGGGAGATATCCCCTAATGAATTATTTCTTGCACTAAAGCACTTTTTGTACATTGAACTAGGCACTTTAATACCGTTTTTTTGTATATATATATAAGGGTATATAAGCACATAAGGCGCTCTATTCCAGTTTCAATAGTTCCATTTTTCATATGTAGCAGATCACCACTGATACATTGTTTCTACTGAGCTGACACCCATATTTCTGGGGGAGTGCATGATAACCGGCTTTACATCTGGGTTTGGTTAAAGTATATATGTGTGTGAGGTAAGAAACACATAACTGAAATATTATTTAAGAGGGTTTATACCCAGTTGGCGCTGTAATCTCTAGCTAAACATATATATATGAAAAAAACAATAGTCTAGGAACTGGCGCTTTCTGATGATATAAAGTCAATTAGTGTCCAAGTGAAAAAAAAGTGTCCTTATTAAAAAATTGTCCTTATTTAAAGAATAAAAATACACTTCTCCAAATAATAAGAGATGGCAGCTTTTTCCTCAGGGTGCTGATTTAGGCCAACAGCTAAATGGAATCTAAAGAAATGGGAAAGAGGAAAAGGCGCCTGATAGTGTAGTATACTTAGTAGGAAGATGTTGGACATACAACAAATAAGTTTTATGTGCGTACCAGATTTTTTAGGAGTTAGTAGATATATTCCAATTATGAATATTCCAGTATTCCAAAAAAGTGACCCGTGCAATATAAATATATAGTAAAAAATGTGAAAAAATTAATAATAGTGTATTAAAGAGTGAATAAAAAAACGCTGATGTATATATATAAATTTTTTTTAATAGAATATGGGGGACAAAAAGGATAATAACAACGTGGGGTCTATAAAATGGAGGGGGAAGGTACAATTGATAAAAACACAATTACATAAATCTAGGTATATATTAGGTAAAGCTAAGTATAAAAATCATAAAACTTAGCTGAATAAAAAAGTCCAATAAAGTGCTGGTGCAGGCGCTTCAATAGCTGCCTGTTTCTTAGTCCATATGCTGGTGGATGGAGGAGGCCCCAACGCGTTTCGTCTCTCTAAGACTTCTTCAAAGGGAGCAGGAATTAATTAATTAGGTATATATATATGCATAGAAATTTTACTTCAGTATTCCATAGTAACATCTGACAAAAAGGTCTAAAGCCACTGAAGCAGAAAACTTTGTGAAAACCAATACCAACTCTTGGCCATGGCTGTATGTATGTATGCATGTATGTATATAACATTACGACTAGTGTCATGGTCATTATTTGTAGCTGTCCAGTCTCATGAGTGCCGTCTTTACATATCTGTATATATATATATATATATATATATACCAAACAGAATGAGCCAGCACATCCTCTTATGCAAAGCAGCAAATACATTTTAATCCACCATCAAAAGTCCAAAAAAAGCAAAAAAGCATTCATTAAGAAGGTGCATATCTGTAACGAAAGGTCAGGTAAGGATACTGGATTTTAACCTCTATACGCATCTACCTATACCTTCTAAACCCTGCCTATAAACCTCTAAAATTGACGCTATTTACGTACGCAGTCATACAGTAAAATAAAGACTTTACACCTTGAACATGTGTTTCCAAAGCACAAAGTATTATTCAAGTAAAGTACAGTCAGTTACACGCTGTGATCTAAGTACAATTTAGCGCAAAGAATTATACAGACCAAAGATACAGTTATACATTACGCACGCGCTCTGGACCAGATACTGGCATCAGCAAGAAACCTCCATTAATCAGCAAGAAGACTCCAGACTGGGGTCACAACACACACCTTTATACCCTCACAGAAACAGACAACACAAAAGAGGGGTTTGTTGCTAATCCCATTGGTTCCCAGTGCGGGTGCATCTGTTACAGGGCATTTAACAGGTTGGTTCAAATGGACACAGAACAGCCTCTAACAGCTTGTTGCCTCCTCTATTTCCCCTGCATGCACATCTAGGCTGTTGGTTTCACAAAATACATTTTGGTGCTTTATATCTCTACGGTCCATAAGTTGAGAATGCATGTTGTGATCTTCACACCGATGATACCGGAAAGCTGTTGAGAAAGTGCAGATCAGTACAATACCAAACACGGCTTATTTATCACGTATTAACCTTAGATACCAAAATAGTCTTTATTTCACAGCATTTGTAATAAATGTATAAAACTTGGATCATACACTTTAAAGCTATGGAACCTTTTATGTGAGTGTGCATTATGTAAGTATTAGGGGTTTGGGAAAAGACGCTAGTTAGGTTTATCTGATTTGGGGCAGATGTGCACGCATGCAGCTAATAAACAGCGTTCACATGCAGGATATTGTGCATTCGCTAATGTACGTCATGTTAGCAGCGCAACTGTGCGTAATGTGCGGTGTTTATGCATGTGATTCTATTTATGATGGATTTCATATATATATATTAGGGGTGTGCACCGGCCACTTTTCGTGTTTTGTGTTTTGGTTTTGGATCTGGATCTTTCTTCGTGTTTTGGATCTGGATTGGTTTTGCCAAAACCACCCTTCCGTGTTTTGGGTTCTGGGTTTTGTGTTTTGGATCTGTATTTTTTTTTTAAAAAGCATAAAAACAGCTAAAATCACAGAATTTGTTGGTTTCTCTGCTCCTATGCTATTATTAACCTCAATAACCTTAATTTCCACTCATTTCCAGTCTATTCTGAACACCTCACACCTCACAATAGTGTTTTCATGTCCAAAAGGTTGCACCGAGGTAGCTGGATGACTATGCTAAGCGACACGAGTGGGCGGCACAAACACGTGACCCATCTAGGAGTGACACTGCAGTGGCAGACAGGATGGCAGTTAGAAAAACTAGGCCCCAAACTGTACATAATGCAAAGAAAAAAAAGAAGTGCAAGATGGAATTGTCCTTGGGCCCTCCCACCCACCCTTATGTTGTATAAACAGGACATGCACACTTTAACAAATCAATCATTTCAGCGCCAGGGTCTGCCACACAACTGTGGCTGAAATGATTGGTTCGTTTGGGCCCCCACAAAACAAGCTGGCAATTAATGTGTCCCTGCACAAACTGGCTCTACGGAGGCAAGATGTCATCCTCATCCTCCTCATCCACCGATTCCTCACCCTCTTCAGTGTGTACATCCTCATCCTCACAAAGTATTAACTCGTCCCCACTTGAATCCACCACCACAGGTCCCTCTGTACCTTCTGGAGGCTGGTCTGCCTGGAAGAGCTGATAATTCATTTTGATGAACATCATCTTCTCCACATTCTGTGGAAGCAACCTCCTACGCCTTTCGCTGACAAGGTTCCCGGCTGCACTAAACACTCTTTCGGAGTACACACTGGAGAGGGGGCAACTCAGGTAAAATAGAGCCAGCTTGTACAGGGGCCTCCAAATTGCCTCTTTTTCCTGCCAGTACAGGTATGGACTGTCTGACATGCCTACTTGGATGCTGTCACCGATGTAATCCTCCACCATTCTGTCAATGGTGACAGTATCATATGCAGTGACAGTAGACATGTCAGAAATTGTTGCCAGGTCCTTCAGTCCGGACCAGATGTCCAAACTTGGTCCTGCCTGCCCTGCATCACCGCCAGCGGGTTGCTTAGGATACCTAAGTTTTTTCCTGGCAGCCCCAGTTGCGGGAGAAAATGAAGAAGGAGCCGTTGACGTGTCACGTTCCGCTTCAGCTGACAGTGTGTTCACCAGCAGGTCTTTGCACCTCTGCAGGCTTGTGTCGGCCGGAAAGAGAGACACCACATAGGCTTTAAACCTAGGATCAAGCACGGTGGCCAAAATGTAGTGGTCTGATTTCAACAGATTGACCACCCTGGAATCCTGGCAAAGCGAATGAAGGGCTTCATCCACAAGTCCCACATGCCGAGCGGAATCGCTCCGTCTTAGCTCCTCCTTCACTTTCTCCAGCTGCTTCTGCAAAAGCCTGATGAGGGGAATGACCTGACTCAAGCTGGCTGTGTTTGAACTGACTTCACGTGTGGCAAGTTCGAAGGGCTGGAGAACCTTGCACAACACGGAAATCATTCTCCACTGCGCTTGAGTCAGGTGCATACCCCCTCCTTTGCCTATGTCATAGGTGGATGTATAGGCTTGTATGGCCTTTTGCTGCTCCTCCATCCTCTGAAGCATATAGAGGGTTGAGTTCCACCGCGTCACAACCTCTTGCTTCAGGTGATGGCGGGGCAGGTTCAAGAGTGTTTGCTGGCGCTCCAGTCTTCGGCACGCAGTCGCTGAATGGCGAAAGTGGCCAGAAATTTTTCGGGCCACCCAAAGCGTCTCCTGCACGCCCCTGTCGCTTTTCAGAAAATTCTGCACCACCAAGTTTATTGTGTGAGCAAAACATGGGACGTGCTGGAATTTGCCCAGATGTAATGCCCGCACAATATTGGTGGCGTTGTCAGATATCACAAATCCCCAGGAGAGTCTAAGTGGGGTAAGCCACTGGGCGATGATTTCCCTCAGTTTCTCTAAGAGGTTGTCGGCGGTGTGCCTCTTACTGAAACCGGTGATACACAGCGTAGCCTGCCTTGTAACGAGCTGGCGTTTCTGAGATGCTGCTACTGGTGACGCTGCTGCTGTTGATGCGTAAGGTGATACATCTACCCAGTGGGCTGTCACAGTCATATAGTCCTTAGTCTGCCCTGTTCCACTTGTCCACATGTCCGTGGTTAAGTGGACATTGTGTACAACGGCATTTTTCAGGACACTGAGGACACTTTTTCTGACGTTTCTGTACAGTCTCGGTATCGCCTGCCTAGTGAAGTGGAATCTAGACGGGATTTGGAACCGGGGACACACTACCTCCATCAATTGTCTAAATCCCACTGCACTAATGGCGGATACCGGACGCACGTCTAACACCAACATAGCAGTCAAGGCCTCAGTTATACGTTTTGCTTCAGGATGACTGCTGTCGTACTTCATCCTCCTCGCTAAGGACTGTTGGAGGGTCAATTGTTTAGTAAAAGTAGTGGTGTTCCTACTTCCTCTCTGGGATGATGAACGACTCCCAGCAGCAGCAACAGCAGCAGCGGCAGCAGTAGGCGTAGCAATGCAGGATCCTCCAGAGGAATCCCGGATAGGAGAGTCAGTCATGCCAGTGACATGGCCTGCAGGACTACTTCCGATCCTGACTAAGGAGGAAATTGACGAGGAGGGAGTTGACGGTGTGGTTTGCAGGCGCTTGGATACAACAGGACAACGGGATTTAGGTGTCCCTGGACTGCTTACGGTCTTAGCCAAAGTTTCTGAACTTGACAGTAACTTTTTATGAACGCGCTGCAGGTGCCGTATAAGGGAGGATGTTCCTAGGTGGTTGACGTCCCTACCCCTACTTATTTCACCTTTACATATGGTACATATGGCAAGACAGTTGTTGTCCGGATTTGGATAGAAATATTGCCAGACCAAAGAGGTGGAATGTTTGGTCTTCTGCCCAGGCATGACCGTGATGGGCTTTTTCATCCCACGGACAACAACTGTCTCCCCCGGAGCCTGATTTAAACAAACCACATCACCATCAGAATCCTCCTCGCCAACTTCCTCCTCAGCGCCAGCTACACCAGTATCCTCATCCTGTTGTACTTCAACAGTGACATCTTCAATTTGCATATCAGCAAGTGGACTGTGGGTGCTCCTTTCAGCACTTGCAGGGGGCGTGCAAATGGTGGAAAGAGCCACCTCTTCACGTCCAGTGCTGGGAAGGTCAGGCATCGCAACCACCACCACACTTGGACTCTCCTTGGGGATTTGTGATATCTTCTTAGAAAGCACAGTTCTTCGCTGTGCTTTTGCCAGCTTAACTCTTTTGATTTTTTTAGTGGGAGGAGGGCTTCCATCGTCATGTGAAGCTGAACCACTAGTCATGAACATACTAGGGATCGACCTTAGCCGTTCCTTGCCACTCCGTGTCGTAAATGGCATATTGGCAAGTTTACGTTTCTCTTCAGCTGATTTAAATGTCTTTTTCAAGGTCATTTTCCTGAACTTTGCCATTTGGGATTGTATGTGCCCTCTACTATGACATTGGGCATCGGCCTTGGCAGACGACGTTGATGGCATGTTATCGTCTATGTCATGACTAGTGGCAGCAGCTTCAGCACTAGGAGGAAGTGGTTCTTGATCTTTCTCTATTTTATTTTTATCTGAGAAAGTTTGGTCCTCCATTTATGTTATATCGATTTGATATATACGTGCGGCTAAACACAGAAAATAATTTTTTTTTTGGTTTGGACTGGAGTGTACTTTGTGGGTTACAGCACCCTTTAACGGTCAAGCCAGCCGGCCCTTTACTTATGACACAGGCGCACTCTTGGCACTACTTTGTTGATGCACGTGCGGCTACTGCGCACACAATTCACAAACACAGAAAATAATTTTTTTTTGGTTTGGACTGGAGTGTACTTTCGGGGGTTACAGCACCCTTAATGGTCAAGCCAGCCGGCCCTTTACTTATGACACAGGCGCACGCTTGGCACTACTTTGTTGATGCACGTGCGGCTACTGCGCACACAATTCACAAACACAGAAAATAATTTTTTTTTGGTTTGGACTGGAGTGTACTTTCGGGGGTTACAGCACCCTTTAACGGTCAAGCCATCCGGCCCTTTACTTATGACACAGGCGCACGCTTGGCACTACTTTGTTGATGCACGTGCTGCTACTGCGCACACAATTCACAAACACAGAAAATAATTTTTTTTTGGTTTGGACTGGAGTGTACTTTCGGGGGTTACAGCACCCTTTAACGGTCAAGCCAGCCGGCCCTTTACTTATGACACAGGCGCACGCTTGGCACTACTTTGTTGATGCACGTGCGGCTACTGCGCACACAATTCACAAACACAGAAAATTATTTTTTTTTTGGTTTGGACTGGAGTGTACTTTGGGGGTTACAGCACCCTTTAACGGTCATGCCAGCCGGCCCTTTACTTATGACACAGGCGCACGCTTGGCACTACTTTGTTGATGTACGTGCGGCTACTGCGCACACAATTCACAAACACAGAAAATAATTTTTTTTTGGTTTGGACTGGAGTGTACTTTCGGGGGTTACAGCACCCTTTAACGGTCAAGCCAGCCGGCCCTTTACTTATGACACAGGCGCACGCTTGGCACTACTTTGTTGATGCACGTGCGGCTACTGCGCACACAATTCACAAACACAGAAAATAATTTTTTTTTGGTTTGGACTGGAGTGTACTTTCGGGGGTTACAGCACCCTTTAACGGTCAAGCCAGCCGGCCCTTTACTTATGACACAGGCGCACGCTTGGCACTACTTTGTTGATGCACGTGCGGCTACTGCGCACACAATTCACAAACACAGAAAATAATTTTTTTTTTGGTTTGGACTGGAGTGTACTTTGGGGGTTACAGCACCCTTTAACGGTCAAGCCAGCCGGCCCTTTACTTATGACACAGGCGCACGCTTGGCACTACTTTGTTGATGCACGTGCGGCTACTGCGCACACAATTCACAAACACAGAAAATAATATTTTTTTTGGTTTGGACTGGAGTGTACTTTGGGGGTTACAGCACCCTTTAAAGGTCAAGCCAGCCGGCCCTTTACTTATGACACAGGCGCACGCTTGGCACTACTTTGTTGATGCACGTGCGGCTACTGCGCACACAATTCACAAACACAGAAAATAATATTTTTTTTGGTTTGGACTGGAGTGTACTTTGGGGGTTACAGCACCCTTTAACGGTCAAGCCAGCCGGCCCTTTACTTATGACACAGGCGCACGCTTGGCACTACTTTGTTGATGCACGTGCGGCTACTGCGCACACAATTCACAAACACAGAAAATAATTTTTTTTTTGGTTTGGACTGGAGTGTACTTTGTGGGTTACAGCACCCTTTAACGGTCAAGCCAGCCGGCCCTTTACTTATGACACAGGCGCACTCTTGGCACTACTTTGTTGATGCACGTGCGGCTACTGCGCACACAATTCACAAACACAGAAAATAATTTTTTTTTGGTTTGGACTGGAGTGTACTTTCGGGGGTTACAGCACCCTTATCGGTCAAGCCAGCCGGCCCTTTACTTATGACACAGGCGCACGCTTGGCACTACTTTGTTGATGCACGTGCGGCTACTGCGCACACAATTCACAAACACAGAAAATAATTTTTTTTTGGTTTGGACTGGAGTGTACTTTCGGGGGTTACAGCACCCTTTAACGGTCAAGCCATCCGGCCCTTTACTTATGACACAGGCGCACGCTTGGCTCTACTTTGTTGATGCACGTGCGGCTACTGCGCACACAATTCACAAACACAGAAAATAATTTTTTTTTTGGTTTGGACTGGAGTGTACTTTCGGGGGTTACAGCACCCTTAACGGTCAAGCCAGCCGGCCCTTTACTTATGACACAGGCGCACGCTTGGCACTACTTTGTTGATGCACGTGCGGCTACTGCGCACACAATTCACAAACACAGAAAATAATATTTTTTTTGGTTTGGACTGGAGTGTACTTTGGGGGTTACAGCACCCTTTAACGGTCAAGCCAGCCGGCCCTTTACTTATGACACAGGCGCACGCTTGGCACTACTTTGTTGATGCACGTGCGGCTACTGCGCACACAATTCACAAACACAGAAAATAATATTTTTTTTGGTTTGGACTGGAGTGTACTTTGGGGGTTACAGCACCCTTTAACGGTCAAGCCAGCCGGCCCTTTACTTATGACACAGGTGCACGCTTGGCACTACTTTGTTGATGCACGTGCGGCTACTGCGCACACAATTCACAAACACAGAAAATAATTTTTTTTTTGGTTTGGACTGGAGTGTACTTTGTGGGTTACAGCACCCTTTAACGGTCAAGCCAGCCGGCCCTTTACTTATGACACAGGCGCACTCTTGGCACTACTTTGTTGATGCACGTGCGGCTACTGCGCACACAATTCACAAACACAGAAAATAATTTTTTTTTGGTTTGGACTGGAGTGTACTTTCGGGGGTTACAGCACCCTTAACGGTCAAGCCAGCCGGCCCTTTACTTATGACACAGGCGCACGCTTGGCACTACTTTGTTGATGCACGTGCGGCTACTGCGCACACAATTCACAAACACAGAAAATAATTTTTTTTTGGTTTGGACTGGAGTGTACTTTCGGGGGTTACAGCACCCTTTAACGGTCAAGCCATCCGGCCCTTTACTTATGACACAGGCGCACGCTTGGCTCTACTTTGTTGATGCACGTGCGGCTACTGCGCACACAATTCACAAACACAGAAAATAATTTTTTTTTTGGTTTGGACTGGAGTGTACTTTCGGGGGTTACAGCACCCTTAACGGTCAAGCCAGCCGGCCCTTTACTTATGACACAGGTGCACGCTTGGCACTACTTTGTTGATGCACGTGCGGCTACTGCGCACACAATTCACAAACACAGAAAATAATTTTTTTTTTGGTTTGGACTGGAGTGTACTTTCGGGGGTTACAGCACCCTTAACGGTCAAGCCAGCCGGCCCTTTACTTATGACACAGGCGCACGCTTGGCACTACTTTGTTGATGCACGTGCGGCTACTGCGCACACAATTCACAAACACAGAAAATAAATTTTTTTTTGGTTTGGACTGGAGTGTACTTTCGGGGGTTACAGCACCCTTAACGGTCAAGCCAGCCGGCCCTTTACTTATGACACAGGCGCACGCTTGGCACTACTTTGTTGATGTACGTGCGGCTACTGCGCACACAATTCACAAACACAGAAAATAATTTTTTTTTGGTTTGGACTGGAGTGTACTTTCGGGGGTTACAGCACCCTTTAACGGTCAAGCCAGCCGGCCCTTTACTTATGACACAGGCGCACGCTTGGCACTACTTTGTTGATGCACGTGCGGCTACTGCGCACACAATTCACAAACACAGAAAATAATTTTTTTTTGGTTTGGACTGGAGTGTACTTTCGGGGGTTACAGCACCCTTTAACGGTCAAGCCAGCCGGCCCTTTACTTATGACACAGGCGCACGCTTGGCACTACTTTGTTGATGCACGTGCGGCTACTGCGCACACAATTCACAAACACAGAAAATAATTTTTTTTTTGGTTTGGACTGGAGTGTACTTTGGGGGTTACAGCACCCTTTAACGGTCAAGCCAGCCGGCCCTTTACTTATGACACAGGCGCACGCTTGGCACTACTTTGTTGATGCACGTGCGGCTACTGCGCACACAATTCACAAACACAGAAAATAATATTTTTTTTGGTTTGGACTGGAGTGTACTTTGGGGGTTACAGCACCCTTTAAAGGTCAAGCCAGCCGGCCCTTTACTTATGACACAGGCGCACGCTTGGCACTACTTTGTTGATGCACGTGCGGCTACTGCGCACACAATTCACAAACACAGAAAATAATATTTTTTTTGGTTTGGACTGGAGTGTACTTTGGGGGTTACAGCACCCTTTAACGGTCAAGCCAGCCGGCCCTTTACTTATGACACAGGCGCACGCTTGGCACTACTTTGTTGATGCACGTGCGGCTACTGCGCACACAATTCACAAACACAGAAAATAATTTTTTTTTTGGTTTGGACTGGAGTGTACTTTGTGGGTTACAGCACCCTTTAACGGTCAAGCCAGCCGGCCCTTTACTTATGACACAGGCGCACTCTTGGCACTACTTTGTTGATGCACGTGCGGCTACTGCGCACACAATTCACAAACACAGAAAATAATTTTTTTTTGGTTTGGACTGGAGTGTACTTTCGGGGGTTACAGCACCCTTATCGGTCAAGCCAGCCGGCCCTTTACTTATGACACAGGCGCACGCTTGGCACTACTTTGTTGATGCACGTGCGGCTACTGCGCACACAATTCACAAACACAGAAAATAATTTTTTTTTGGTTTGGACTGGAGTGTACTTTCGGGGGTTACAGCACCCTTTAACGGTCAAGCCATCCGGCCCTTTACTTATGACACAGGCGCACGCTTGGCTCTACTTTGTTGATGCACGTGCGGCTACTGCGCACACAATTCACAAACACAGAAAATAATTTTTTTTTTGGTTTGGACTGGAGTGTACTTTCGGGGGTTACAGCACCCTTAACGGTCAAGCCAGCCGGCCCTTTACTTATGACACAGGCGCACGCTTGGCACTACTTTGTTGATGCACGTGCGGCTACTGCGCACACAATTCACAAACACAGAAAATAATATTTTTTTTGGTTTGGACTGGAGTGTACTTTGGGGGTTACAGCACCCTTTAACGGTCAAGCCAGCCGGCCCTTTACTTATGACACAGGCGCACGCTTGGCACTACTTTGTTGATGCACGTGCGGCTACTGCGCACACAATTCACAAACACAGAAAATAATATTTTTTTTGGTTTGGACTGGAGTGTACTTTGGGGGTTACAGCACCCTTTAACGGTCAAGCCAGCCGGCCCTTTACTTATGACACAGGTGCACGCTTGGCACTACTTTGTTGATGCACGTGCGGCTACTGCGCACACAATTCACAAACACAGAAAATAATTTTTTTTTTGGTTTGGACTGGAGTGTACTTTGTGGGTTACAGCACCCTTTAACGGTCAAGCCAGCCGGCCCTTTACTTATGACACAGGCGCACTCTTGGCACTACTTTGTTGATGCACGTGCGGCTACTGCGCACACAATTCACAAACACAGAAAATAATTTTTTTTTGGTTTGGACTGGAGTGTACTTTCGGGGGTTACAGCACCCTTAACGGTCAAGCCAGCCGGCCCTTTACTTATGACACAGGCGCACGCTTGGCACTACTTTGTTGATGCACGTGCGGCTACTGCGCACACAATTCACAAACACAGAAAATAATTTTTTTTTGGTTTGGACTGGAGTGTACTTTCGGGGGTTACAGCACCCTTTAACGGTCAAGCCATCCGGCCCTTTACTTATGACACAGGCGCACGCTTGGCTCTACTTTGTTGATGCACGTGCGGCTACTGCGCACACAATTCACAAACACAGAAAATAATTTTTTTTTTGGTTTGGACTGGAGTGTACTTTCGGGGGTTACAGCACCCTTAACGGTCAAGCCAGCCGGCCCTTTACTTATGACACAGGTGCACGCTTGGCACTACTTTGTTGATGCACGTGCGGCTACTGCGCACACAATTCACAAACACAGAAAATAATTTTTTTTTTGGTTTGGACTGGAGTGTACTTTCGGGGGTTACAGCACCCTTAACGGTCAAGCCAGCCGGCCCTTTACTTATGACACAGGCGCACGCTTGGCACTACTTTGTTGATGCACGTGCGGCTACTGCGCACACAATTCACAAACACAGAAAATAAATTTTTTTTTGGTTTGGACTGGAGTGTACTTTCGGGGGTTACAGCACCCTTAACGGTCAAGCCAGCCGGCCCTTTACTTATGACACAGGCGCACGCTTGGCACTACTTTGTTGATGCACGTGCGGCTACTGCGCACACAATTCACAAACACAGAAAATAATTTTTTTTTTGGTTTGGACTGGAGTGTACTTTCGGGGGTTACAGCACCCTTAACGGTCAAGCCAGCCGGCCCTTTACTTATGACACAGGCGCACGCTTGGCACTACTTTGTTGATGCACGTGCGGCTACTGCGCACACAATTCACAAACACAGAAAATAATTTTTTTTTGGTTTGGACTGGAGTGTACTTTCGGGGGTTACAGCACCCTTAACGGTCAAGCCAGCCGGCCCTTTACTTATGACACAGGCGCACGCTTGGCACTACTTTGTTGATGCACGTGCGGCTACTGCGCACACAATTCACAAACACAGAAAATAATTTTTTTTTGGTTTGGACTGGAGTGTACTTTCGGGGGTTACAGCACCCTTTAACGGTCAAGCCAGCCGGCCCTTTACTTATGACACAGGCGCACGCTTGGCACTACTTTGTTGATGCATGTGCGGCTACTGCGCACACAATTCACAAACACAGAAAATATATTATTTTTTTAGCACTTGGGGGGAGCGCCCCTGATGGACAGAGCACCCCCTGGACAACACTACAGCTCTCCTTTAGGACTGGGACACTGCACAGGACTTTGGAGTGGACACAGCCCCTATGGAGAACTGACTGCACAACACAGTCCAGCCAGCCCCTATGGACTTTGAAGTAGTGGACACAGCCCCTATTAACAACAGCAGCACAGCACAACACAGCCAGCCCCTATGGACTTTGAAGTAGTGGACAACAGCAGCACTACACTACACTACACTACACAGCCCTAACTCCCACCCTCCCTCTTCACTGTCCACAGCCGAGTGAGAAAATGGCGCCGACGCGGGTACCTTATATAGGATCCAAAACCCGCGAGACTCGGAAGGTGGGATGATGACGTTTTGCCTCGATTTCAGATCCGAGTCAGGCGGGAAAAGTCGAGCCTGACTCGGATCGGACTCGGATCGGGGGGGCTCGGGGGGGTTCGGATTTTAGAAATCCGAACCCGCTCACCCCTAATATATATATATATATATATTCTATCCCTTACTAACATATTTTTACATCTATAATGCAAGGTGTTACAAACAGCTAGGTTCACTTTCAAGCAGGGTGGGAACCCCCAGCTGATTGTCGTTGCCACTGTGTCTGGTAAGCAAAACATCTGACCATTGTTAACTCAGACAAATTCAATTGTGCATATCAATGTCTGGGTTATATTTCAATTGCCACAGCCATACTTGTCTATATACAGGGATTCCCAATTTATATGTAAAACACTCACAGTATTCTGGTGTATTGTTAGTTGTTTTCCTAGTATACTGTGTTTGTTATGGTATCAAGGTTGTCCCCATAATGGGCTTTGTGTACACCAGGGCATGATTTCTGGAAGGATTACTAAAAAGTGTTCTAATGCTAATAAGTCATTTTTTATGTATGTTAAACACTGTCGGTATGTGTCTGGGGAAGATTGTTACTCTGTGGTTTTGACAAAATGGCGTTGTGTGATCTATTTCTAAGATGGAGTCTTGTCGCCATTCGTGAGATGGCGTTGCACAGATTCCGATTGTAAACAGATTCTGTCTCAGCTGATTATCCGGCTTTGACAGTTCCACCCTTTGATAGCCAATCAGACGCTATCACAAACTATTTTGAATCTGTTTAGCCATGCATGAGAATATACCGTTTAATGTTACTATGGTATGACACAGTTTGGTAATTTGAACCATTTAAATAATGCGTCTCCAAGAAGGGTAAAACAACCCTTATACGCCATCTGCGGATCCTCAAGGGATCATTGGCAGGATGTGGGAACTCATCTAGCCTATAAAGGAAGTTTGGAAAGGAGATTGGGACTGCGATGACTTAAAATAACCCAAACGATATATTTATGCACAACTATTCAAATTCAGATTACATTGTCATACATTACATTATAACTCAGGATTGTAATACAGTTCTTCCTTATTATTGGTATCCATATCTCACAACAATTTACTGTACTATAATTGGTCAGACACTCCCCTGATTTGGTATAACACTCCTCCTCTCGGTTCCACTCCATTAACAGCAGCATCAGCTCCCATCTCCTCTATCTATCCTCCGTCACAGGAACCGGAAATCCCCAGACAAACCAAGATGATGGAAACTCTGAAGGAGAATACAAAAATGAACACAGCAGAACAATCCTTTGCTGCGACACTGATCTACAGTTTTCTTTTAGCGCAGGTTTCTCACTGTCACCTTTTTAATCCTCCTGGCACAAGCTCGCGATCGACAGGTCCACGTTATCGGCCTCGTCTCTGCCTTGTATCTCCACCAGTTGGTTAACCTCCCTATAGTGAGTAGAATGGACACACGTATCTTCCCCAGCCACCCTTTGAGGATGTGGTACTTTGTCAACAACATCAGATACGGACCTTTCCACCGATCAATCAGACAACCTGAACATAAGAAATTATTGGATCATAACGGATTCTCCAGGTTTAACATCATGAGGGTTTGCTTCAGTCATGTTAGTTAATAACACTTTCAATTCCTGTTGTTCTTACTCATCTTCGTGAGACACTGCACAGTAACTTCATTATCATATTTTCACATGAGGCTGCCTGTTAAACAGTATATCAAAGGGGGACAGGTAGACAGATGGTCTGGGATGATCTTGATACCCATCACCTTACACATGTTATAAAAGACATTACTTGTGAAATGAGTATCCCTCCTATATTCAATAATTCTAGGGATACTGTATTTAATTTTGTACACAAATTCCTGCAATTTAAATTCTGTTATCAATATCTACTGCTCTAAATATTGCCTGGGCCCCTGAGTTGGACAGTATTCCGAGTATTTGACCTTAGCCTGGCATGGCTGCCATTTGTCCTTAGCGACCTTGTGTCCTGTGTGTGAGAGATAAAGCACAACAGTTTAATATCATTTAAACATGACCTAAATACAACAATAAATCGTCCACATTTTACATTAGAACAGATCCATTGGCAGGTTGAAAAGATTATAAACAGTCATATAAGGCCTGGGAGAAGATACTGGGGTTGTCTATGAACCCATGGGACACTCGTGTCCATGTGTAGTGTACACCTCCCCCTAGGTGGGAAAAGAAAAATACTGACAGTCAGGGTGTTAGGGCACAGGGAAGAAAGCAGAACAAAGATTGGGTATCAGTTATATCAATTGCCATTACCAGTTTTTCCCTAGTACTTCCCATCAACCTGTCTATCTGCAGACCACAAGTATGACCCGACTCCTAGCGTTGGCTCCCACTCTCCAATAAAGCATTAACGGCCACAATTGGAGCTGGTGCCTGATGGACATTTGCTGGTCTCTGTGCATATCCCTTATGGGGATATCCAGGCACTCCCTGGTTTGGGGGTCCTACCCTCTGTGCCGTGCAGCTCTTACTTATGTGTCGTGGCTGGTTGCAATTAAAACACTTTCGTGGAAAGGATTGTTGTGTGGGTTGAGCAGGAGAGAAAGGTGGTGGGTATGGGTAAGGATATTGAGGAAAAGGATATTGTGGGAGGTTTTGAGCTTGTGGGTAGTTTGGGACTTGTGGTTGTGTAGCATAAGTGGGATAAGGCTGTGTTTCCTGTGGTGTAGGATTAGTGAGGGCGTATAACTGTTCAGGTGCAGGTGTGGGTGTGGGTGCAGGTGTGTCTGCTGGCTGTGATGTTACAGTCATTCCTTCCAGAGCTTGAATACTGACAGCCATTAGTTTCTCGCTCTGGGTCTCTCTCTTCTTTGAGATGTTTTTGTCATTTTCTATGGCAGATTCTATGAGTGTATCTATTGTGACTCCCCTCCAGCCAGGCTGTGAGGTCTGAACCCGGGTTTTTACGTTCTCTTTAAGGCCATCCATGAGTATAGTGACAATCATTCCCCTGTGGTGAGTGCTATCTTTAATATCTTCTAACCCAGTGTACTGGGTGATAGCCTGCAGAGCCCGGTCGCAATATTCTTCTGCAGATTCACTCTCTTTTTGTTTTATAGTGAAAATTTTGTTCCAGTTAACTACTACTGGAAAATATACACCCAATTGAGTTATAATACGGGAAATGTTACCTTGGTTCTCTTCATCTGTTAAGGGAACGTCACCATCCAATACACAATCCGTGATAAATTTTGTCACGTCGATATTGCGTGGTAGACAGGCCCTTAACACCACACGCCAATCTTTGTTAGTTGGCTCATGAGAACTACCCAAATTCCTCAAAAATCTTTGACATTTGGCTAATTCCTTTTTTGGATCAGGGAAATCATTCATGATGGAATTTAGTTCCTCTCTTGTCCAAGGACAATGCATTACCACATCCCTTGTAGGTACAACTCTGTTCGCATCCGCATTCCCATTCGGAACAGTTATTGTCCGGATGGGATGCAGACCTGCCGCACTGCTACCTTTGACCCTATTACCTGGCTGGGGGTTTAGTCTGTTGCTGCAATGTATAGTATTAACAACTTCCTCTACGGGTGCAGAGGATGATAACACTTCCCGTGCTGTTACTGATGGAGATGGTGGCACCACTTGGGCTTGTCGTGGTGCCGCATCAAACATGTGTACAGCATGGGAAATGGCAGACATGACAATAGGCTCATCATCCACATCGTAAACATTTTCTTTATGGTTACTTAAGAGAGGGTACAAATTGCTTGTTATGTTTTTATGAGTTTTTTCAATAACTGTACCTGGACCCCCATCCACATAAGGTGGAGGTGGTGCACGTGAACTACTGGCAATACCTTCCCCAATGCTACCTTGTCGCACATGCGCGCCATTTTGCGGCTCGCACGCATTGCAATTTAGTGCCGCGGGTGTATTTTCTGGCAATGCGTTCGCAACGCTAGCTTGCGCACATTTTTAAGCCATGCATCCCCTTCATGCTGCCACAACTTTAGACATTCATAATATTTTACTTTTTTCTCTCGAGAGCGCATCAGACTGATGTGATCCCGGACCCGGACATTATCTAATACATCTTTATCAAAACTACCAATTCTGGGAAACGGTCTAACACTCTTCGTCGTTATTTTAAACCATACGTCACAATACCTTATTGCATAAGTACCGTATTTAGTATGCCTAATACGACAGGCCGAACCAAGCGGCGCTTCCATTAGCAGCACATCATTGTCTAACATTTCTATTGTTTGCGTGGCTCCCATCTTGGGACAACTCCTACGTTTTTCAACAAAAATTTAAACTGGTGAAAGACAATCAAGATACTTCCACCCTCTCACCAGCTCACAATCATAATCTAACCAAAATTATGTGGTTCAATTATAATGTTCAAATAAGCCTAACAGATCACACACATTGATTACTGAACACTATAATCACGCTGGGAGCCGAACCCTAACAAAAATAACAACCCATACACCTGCTTTGTGTAAAGTAAACGGTAAGCTGCTACCGAGTCACTAGGCCAACTCCAGCGCCTAGCACTTAAGGGTCCTACGTTATCCTTAACATTTAGGTCCCATGTTACACCCTAAACAAGTATTCACAGTTACACACTTTTTTCCTGCGCAGAAAAATACACGTTAACCCAGTTATTGGCAACAATTGACAAAGTGACCTTATCGGCTTTGTTTAAACACGTGGCAGCACTACCGGAAGTAGGTATACTCTTTGTGCGACTAGTCACATACACAATAATGCGACTACCACACAACCGTATGACTCTTACCCTTAGCTGCGTACGCAAAAGTGCATCTCTATTACGAGCGCAAAAATGCGACTTAGCCGCGTGCACAATACTACGGTACCTTTTTAGTGTAAAATATTATCAACAAAGGAAAACAAACTTTTTCCTTTCTTGTCCCTGGATTCTAGTCAGCGTACCTTGACTCACACGATAACGGATAGCGATCTCTCAGCATAGAGTGGCTGCAGGGAAAACTGCGTGTGGCCACTATCCACCCTTTGGTGAGATATCGATAGCCGTATTTTATCGTGTGAACAGGTAAGTGACCTCACACTATGAGCCCCCATCTAAGGATACTGGATTTCAACCTCTATATGCATATACCTATACCTTCTAAACCCTGCCTATAAACCTCTAAAATTGACGCTATTTGCGTACGTAGTCATACAGTAAAATAAAGACTTTAGACCTTGAACATGTGTTTCCAAAGCACAAAGTATTATTCAAGTAAAGTACAGTCAGTTACACGCTGTGATCTAAGTACAATTTAGTGCAAAGAATTATACAGACTCAAGATACAGTTATACATTACGCACGCACTCTGGACCAGATACCGGCATCAGCAAGAAACCTCCGTCAATCAGCAAGAAGACTCCAGACTATGGTCACAACACACACCTTTATACCCTCACAGAAACAAACAACACAAAAGAGGGGTTTGTTGCTAATCCCATTGGTTCCCAGTGCGGGTGCATCTGTTACAGGGCATTTAACAGGTTGGTTCAAATGGACACAGAACAGCCTCTAACAGCTTGTTGCCTCCTCTATTTCCCCTGCATGCAAATCTAGGCTGTTGGTTTCACAAAATACATTTTGGTGCTTTATATCTCTACGGTCCATAAGTTGAGAATGCATGTTGCGATCTTCACACCGATGATACCGGGAAGCTGTTGAAGAAATGCAGATCAGTACAATACCAAACATGGCTTACTTATCACGTATTAAACCTTAGATACCAAAATAGTCTTTATTTCACAGCATTTGTAATAAATGTATAAAAGTTGGATCTTATACTTTAAAGCTATGGAACCTTTTATGTGAGTGTGCATTATGTAAGTATTAGGGGTTTGGGAAAAGACGCTAGTTAGGTTTATCTGATTTGGGGCAGATGTGCACGCATGCAGCTAATAAACAGCGTTCGCATGCAGGATATTGTGTATTCGCTAATGTGCGTCATGTTAGCAGCGCAACTGTGCGTAATGTGCGGTGTTTATGCATGAGATTCTATTTATGATGGATTTAATATATATATATATATATATATATATATTCTATCCCTTACTAACATATTTTTAAATCTATAATGCAAGGTGTTACAAACAGCTAGGTTCACTTTCAAGCAGGGTGGGAACCCCCAGCTGATTGTCGTTGCCACTGTGTCTGGTAAGCAAAACATCTGACCATTGTTAACTCAGACAAATTCAATTGTGCATATCAATGTCTGGGTTATATTTCAATTGCCACAGCCATACTTGTCTATATACAGGGATTCCCAATTTATATGTAAAACACTCACAGTATTCTGGTGTATTGTTAGTTGTTTTCCTAGTATACTGTGTTTGTTATGGTATCAAGGTTGTCCCCAAAATGGGCTTTGTGTACATCAGGGCATGATTTCTGGAAGGATTACTAAAAAGTGTTCTAATGCTAATAAGTAATTTTTTATGTATGTTAAACACTGTCGGTATGTGTCTGGGGAAGATTGTTACTCTGTGGTTTTGACCAAATGGCGTTGCGTGATCTATTTCTAAGATGGAGTCTTGTCACCATTCGTGAGATGGCGTCGCGCAGGTACCGATTGTAAACAGATTCTGTCTCAGCTGATTATCCGGCTTTGACAGTTCCACCCTTTGATAGCAAATCAGACGCTATCACAAACTATTTTGAATCTGTTTAGCCATGCATGAGAATATACCGTTTAATGTTACTATGGTATGACACAGTTTGGTCATTTGAACCATTTAAATAATGCGTCTCCAAGAAGGGAAAACAACCCTTATACGCCATCTGCGGATCCTCAAGGGATCATGGGCAGGATGCGGGAACTCATCACACAGGGCAAGGAGAGACTTGTGGCAATAAAGTGCAACAACATATAAAGTAGCCGAATCAAGAACTAATCACTGGTAACCATAGTAACCACATGAACATGCCAAGCAACAAACAAACAGCAGAAGTGACGCTCCGGGACCGGAACTAGTCACCCGCTGTTATAGTAACCAGGAATGCCTACTGATGCTCATAACTAATATTGAATACGTAATGTAGTAACCCATACTGAATGTTAGTAAGAGGCTGATATATGCAGATAATTCTAACAATATATACATATATACAACATACACAAGGAATAATATTACACATTAAGGAGAAAATAAATGGCATATCATAACGAGATAGATATAGCCCAATATTAGATGGCAAATAAACCACTAAAAAAGACTGTGTCTACAGAAAGCAACTTAATGACAATCCCTCATTGAGGCCATTAGGTACGATTGTATTCAGACGATCAATCCACATACATTCGCGTTGCAATAATAGTTTATCACGATCTCCACCTCTTCTCAGAGGGGAAACATGATCAATGGGAAGAAACGTAATTCCCTCATAGTATGTTTAAGAAGTGGAAAATGTCTGGTTACTGGAGGCGTATTGGAGTCCACTGTTGACATAGCTTTTTTAATAGAGGAGCAGTGGAGGGTAATTCTCTCCTTCCCCACATAGAGGAGTTGACAAGGGCATATGATGAGATATATATCAAGTATCGGCTGTCACAGTCAAGACGAAATCTAATGTCATACTTGATGTTAGTAGCATGATTGACAAAGAATGCACCAATATTGAGAAATTGACAGCTGATGCAGCCCTGACATCTGAAAACTCCATTTCTAGGACGCAGCCATGTACTCTTTTTCTTGAGATTAGGACCAAGGTCTGACTTTGCAACCATGCCCTTAATATTACTGCTCCGTTTATAAAAGAAAATTGGAGGTTGTTGACAAAAATGTCCAATATTTTCGTCAGACAGAAGGATATGCCAGTGTTTATTAACAGCTTTACGGATATGCTCGGACGCAATTGAATAGGTAGATGTACTGTAAATACCATACGGTGCATTTGTTGATCTTTACTAGCAAGGGCCTGTGTCTGTGTCAAATTGAGGCAGTGTGTTATTGCCTCTTGTATCTCTTCTGCAGGGAATCCTCTATTGATGAACTTGTTGCCCATTTCTTGTAACGCCTCAGGTAGTTCCACACTTTCATAGGTGATTCGCACCACTTGTAACAATTGTGACAATGGGAGTCCTCATTTCAGAGGCATTGGTGGAAGCTTTTTGCTTTCAACAGAGTGTTTTTATCAGTAAATTTTCTAAATAATTTGGTAGATAATATATTGCCATTCTTGTACACACAAACATCTAAATAATTAATGGTGATTTCACTGTAGGACAAAGTGAATCTAATAGTAGTATCTAGAGTGTTAACCTCATCTATGAACTGAGTAAGGAAGCCAACCCCTCCTGTCCACACCATAAAGAGATCGTCTATGTAGCGTACATAAAAGTGTATAAAATGGGAAAAATCTATATTCGCCATAATATGTTGTTTCTCATACATAAACATGAAAAGGTTTGCGTAGGATGGCACCATATTTGACCCCATCGTGGTACACCTCAATTGCAAAAAGAATGTGTTTTCAAAAATAAAGTAATTTTTCTGTAACACTATCTCAATCAATAACAATAAGTTCTCAACATTGGGACCTCTATAGTGTGGACTACAGGAGAGAAGACTCCATTCAGCACTCAGACCATCAGTATGGCTAATATTTTTATAGAGTCTAGTGATGTCAAGAGTAACGAGTAAGCTGGATTCAGGGGAGGGACCACATAAAAAGGAGATTGATACTGTGATTAATTTGGGTTTATCGAATAAATACATAGTTGAACCAACGTCACATTTTTTGACACAAGCACATCCCTGGGTTCCACTAATTTACATATTATGGAAAGTCCACAAGACTCTTCATAGGCCCCCTGGGAGGCCTATAATATCCTTTTGTGTTTGACACACACTGCTCAGTACACTCTCTCGAAATGAATGCAATGGCAGTGCGGTGGTGGCCTCGGGCAAACCCTGACTGAGGGCAGGTCCAGACATGTCCATGCATGTCAGCACGCATGAGTGACCTTATTGCAAGCGTTTCATACAGATATGTCAGACCATTCACCAAACTTTTTAGCCAGATCTCGTATTTATACAGTATATATATATATATATATACACATATATATATCTCACCACTTAGTATCTGCATTACTGCATAAGGTAACCCATTTTTTTAAAAATGACATGGATATTAGAAGTGACCAAGGTGGTATGTAACCATATAAAAGACACATGGCAGCATAGTAATTGACAGTAGGGGGCGCAGTGTTATTCCTTATAATGCACAAGTGATGATATTTAGAGCATTATTCAGAGTGGCACACGATGTCGATGTTTACAGGGCTCAACTTTTTTTGCTCGATAATCCCTCAAAACTCCTACGGCGCACCCATTGCACATTACAAAGAGTGTACGCACTATGGTGCTGTTGGGATTCAGAAGCACAGTATCAGAAATGTCTTGGAAATGTGCTGATCGTTCCTGGGCAGTGACTGGGAGGTGGCTCAACAGACGCATGGAGATAGTCCGTCGCGTGTTATGATCGTGTTATGATTGGCGTGACGCTGAAATGGTTGCACACACAGATCACTTTGTTCATTTTAGAGCATACTTGTCTGCTCTCCCGAAACTCGTGGGAGGCTCACGATTTTTTTAGGTAGCCCCCCGCAGCTCCGGAAGTGTAAGCATTTTTCCCACATCCTGTCCACTACCTAGAGAGATGGGCAGAATGGGGAGAATCTTACTGTGGTTCCCCTATCGGCTAGAGTGGGCGGGGCTTAATGACGCAAATCTATGCCATTCGCGTCATTTGGCTCTGCCCCCTATTCAAATACCCAAGATTCCAGGCATTTTGTCATAAGGGGGCGGGGCCTAAGGTTGCGATGGCCCGCTGACGCCCCCATCACTGCCCACTTCTCCCAGGGAGCAGACTTCAGAGCACCTTTCATAGGACTGGTTTCGATGTTGTGACCGATGCTGGTGTCTAAAGAGGCATCGGGCAGTATGGAAAACTCACTAAATAGTTTTCAGAGTAAAGATTGTCATGTATAGTGTTACTTTAATTACTCTAATCACAAATACTGTATTATGAATAAGTAACAACGGGTATTACCATATATTGTGACAGAATTCGTATCCCAAATGTAATTCACATAACAAGACTAATTTTTTCATGTAATGTTACTAAAAGTACTGTAGCTTAGTCCTTTGTATGGGATAGTGCAAAATATCATTAGAACATGAGTGATAAGTTCCATGCTAACCTTAGTGCAGTTGGC
>JAUIMM010000704.1:0-202500 GCA_031769625.1 Taudactylus pleione | reverse complement strand
AAGGAGCACTGGCATAACTGCCGTAGGTGCAGACGGTGCGGCTATGGGGCCTGGACCAGCTCCAGGGCCTGGCACTCCCCCTGCACCTATGGTGCCAGGCAAGCCGTGGTCGCGTCCTCCAGCAGTGTGCTGCGCAAGGCAGGCAGATCTGCCCTAGATGGAGCTGACCGGGAGAGGAGGTGTACCTGCTCTGCGCAGCACACTGCTGGAGGACGCGCCCACCAGAGGCAAGTCGAGGAAAAGGGAGGGGGAGAGGGTTAGTGAGGAAGGGGGGGCGGGGCCCGAGGAGGGGCCCGTGGAAATTTTGCTATGGGGCCCCTCTAGGTCTAGTTAGCCCCCTGAGAAGGAGAGTTCTATCTCCTTGGGTGGACAGCTGTGATGAAGTGTCCTAGTTATAAATTGTTGTTGTGAGGTAGATTACACGGAATTAGCACACAAGATACTTAGGGGTCTATTTACTAAGCAGTGTTAGGAGACAGAGTGAAAAGTGATAAGAAAGTGATAAGGTGCCAGCCAGTCAGCTCCCAACTGTCATTTTTCAAACACAGCCTGTGAGATGACAGTTGGGAGCTGATTGGCTGGCACCTTATCACTTTTCACTCTGTTTCCTAACACTGCTTAGTAACTAGACCCCTTGATATGTTAATGAAAGATATGAATCATTGTGTCGCTTATTTATATACAATAATCCACTAGCTTCATCCTCACAGCCATAATGAACCCTCTTAAGAAGCAGCTACTAATGTATCAAATCATATGCAGATTTTAAATTATTGGGGTTACGAGATTACACTACTTCATTATAACGTTTTCTTGGCGAAAGGAAATCTCTATTAATAATACCAAGCTAAACATTTCCTCCATTGTGCTCTCCCTGATAGCCTGGGTGCGCTCGGAAGGCCGAGCCTGTGAATAATGAGTGAGTGGCAGGTTATCCACCAAAGTGCAATGACCATACTGCTACAAAGTGAGGGCTCTTGCCTATTAAAACCCATGATTAAATCACAATTTAATTAAAGAGCAAAAACATATTGATTTTCTTCCAATGGACGTAAAATAGAAATTTCAACATTAAAGGTGATTAAGCGTGCTTTGCAAAGCCAATTACAAGGGTAAATTAAGATATTTATAAAGTCTGAAAGCCGAACAACTATAAAGAGAGTGGAATGTATTTTAGTCATTGGTCTTAACGCCAGAGCAGTAATTAGAAATTTTAACGCCTGCAGCAAAAAAATGATCTCTTGCCTTCGACTTTAAACAAGTTAACCTAAAGGGGAAGTGTATCAAGCAGTGAAAGTGGGGAAGTGGATCAGTGGAGAAGTTGCCCATAGCAACCAATCAGCTTTGAGGTAGCAGTTATCAAGTACTTTCTATGTAGAAGTTTATTGGTTGAAATCCTCCACTGGTCCACTTCTCCACTCTTTTTACTGTTTGATATCTCTCCCCCATATTTCTATGCTCCCCTTTTAGTCTTGTGCCTTGCCCCTCTTGGACTCTTCCCCAGTTACGGCCCTGCTTACCTCTTCAAAGAGCTCCAGGCTGTACGTGTTATCGTCATCGGCAAAGTACACCACTCCTTCCGGAGGGCTGGAAGCGTTAATGTTGTCCCGTAGCCACCGGAGACCAAGATTTCTCTGCATGGTTCCACGGGGGTTGTTAGTGGGAATCCTCGACGTTCCCCCTTTTAGGTTGTGGGGGCTCTCAATATTCAAGTGAGTGAAGTTAAGTCCTGCTTTCTCCAGGAGATTCGCCACCAGTTTTGTTTTCCTGGGACAGTCTTCTACCACGATCCAGTGCAAATTTACTACATGGAGAAAAGTGTTGGCCAACCGAACAAGCTCTGCCTTCTGGACCGGCCGGGTGTAGGTGGGTGTAATCACGTAGATAACTGGAATGTCCTCATTCCAAGGTGGGGGGCGCGAGTACACATACGTCCTGATAACCAGAGGGGTTTCACGGGTGGTGTGCTGGGGGACACACTGAAGGGAGTCCTCTTTACTCTGTGTCACGTTGCTGAGAAGAGGTTTGACTGTAGTGTTGTCACCTGTCTCCTCTGTAACAAAGGAAATTGGAGAATTCAGTTTGTTTACAGCAACGCATAAAGGTTTGATGACCCTGTACATTCAGGAAATTAGATGAAATTAGATGAAAGATCTATGGAATTATTAGAACATAGTGGGCAGTGGCTTTATAGCATATATGATTGTATCATTTCAAGCACTCCTAAAAATGGATGGAAGCCTCTGTCTACATTGTGATATTTATCTATATTGACCAGGGGGCTCTGCAGCAGTGGAGGAGTTTCGGACATTCCAGGATTGGATATTTCTGTATTGTGATTGGCTCTTTACAAATTGATGTGCCCAGCCCATTGCAATAGATATTGTGACATAGTTGTGTTTTCCCATCAGCCTTATTATAATATAAACTAGAGATGTAAGGGTTTGAATTCCTGTAATACGAACACATCCGAATTTAGGGATTACGAGTTGAACCGAGCCCCGGCTCAGGTCTTCCCGCTAACTCTGGATACCAAAACAACGCAAAAAGTCACCTTCCCGGCATTTTTTGGATTGAATGTGATCAGGCGCAATTTCACACAGGAGGTTGGAGGGAGAGTGGACTGTGAGCTGCAGCACTGTGAGGCACTGTCGCATTAATTTCAGGCACTAAAAAATATCATTAGGAGCACTGTGTTAAAGGGGCACTTTGATTAAAAAAAAAAAAAAAAAACACCATAGGAGCACTGTGAGGCACTGTGTTTTGCACTCAGAGCTTCAGTCACTGTGTTAGAAAAAAACACTGTGTTGTGTGTTCAGGCAGGTACTGTGTTGAAAAAAGCCATTAGGAGATTTGTGTTAAAGGGGCACTGTGTTAAGAAAAAAAGATATTAGGCTCACACTGTGTGTTCTTCAGGCACTGTGTTAAAAATATTAAATAAAACACTGTTGTGATAAAAAAAAAAAGCCATTAGGTTGCCATTACTAGGAGCGCTGTGAGGCACTGTATTGTATATTCAGGAAAATGTGTTAAAAAATAAAAAAAATAACATCACCAAGGTGCCATTATTAGGTGCACTGTGAGACATTATGTTGTGTGTTCAGGCAATGTGTTAAAAAATAAAAAAAATTACATCAGTATGGTGCCATTACTAGGTGCGCTGTGAGGCATTCTGTTGTGTGTTCAGGCAGTGTGTTAAGAAATAAAAGACATAACATCAGTAAGGTGCCATTACTAGGAGCACTGTGTGGCATTCTGTTGTGTGTTCAGGCACTGTGTTAAAAAATATTAAAATAAAACTGTTACATGTTCAGGCACTGTATCAAAAAATACTGTCATTAGTGTGCCATTACTAGGAGTGCTATGAGGCATTGTCAGGGGCGGATTGGGAACTTAAAGTGGCCCTGGAAAAAGTTCTGAGAGTGACCTCATTCAAATTTAACCTGTAGATGCCCCAACTCAAACATACGGGGTGCTAGCAAACAGCCAACTTGACAGTCAAACAATACAGAGAGCTTCTTTGTGCCTGCCATACAGCACAAACAACACCCCAGTCAAGGGCGTAGCTATAGTAGATGCTGCGAGTGAGACTGCTGCTGCGGGGGCCCAGGTCGCCTCTGAGGCCCGATCCTCTCCCTGCACCGAGTTACACTGTAATCTCCTGTGCCCCAGCATTTCTATTCTCACCCGAGTAATGCTGCAGGGCATCTGGGCCCAGAGCTGAGCCAAGCTACACTACTGCCATCTCTAGCAGCTGCCTGCATCCATTGTGATGTCATAATGCAGGTCACAGCTCTATATAAAGGATGCCCAGCTACTGGCAGCCATTTTGTTGTGACATTTTGTCTTACATTGATATTCTATAAGTAGTTCCTGCTTTATGTAGGCAACTTTGGATAACGACTACTGATATGAATTTATATCTTCCAATAATGTCCTGAACAGCAACATCTTCAGAAAAAGAATCTGAATAACATCTTCAGGTAAGGACTATATAACAAATTTTGGCCGGTCACCCTTCAGACACCTCCCTCCATTTTATCTGCAGCTTTTAATTTAGAGACAATGAATAAAGCTAATTATTCATCTGATATGACCAATACAACAAAATATTTACCAAGTGGGATGACTCCACTACTCAGGGCCGGATTAATATTGAGGCGTGTGGAGCTGCAGCTCCAGGCCCCAGATGAAAATAGGCCTAGAGGATGCGCTTGAGACCGGCAGAGTGTACAGGAAAAAAAATACGCTTTTCCTGTTGCAGGCTTGCAGCCAGCGCTGGCGTCCCGCTCATTCTAACCCCATCACCACACCCCCTGACCCTGAAAGACTAGTAAGCAGGAATCACATAAATCAGTAATAACAGAGTACTCAATCCAGTACTCTGGTAGGCAGCGAGGCGGGCCTGAGGTTTGTGCCCCGGACATCCCTCTCCCTATGCATTGGCCCCGATATCTGCGCTCCGCCCCTGGGAGGAGACATTTCCCCGTTCTTTACTGTAAAGGTACAGGGGAAATGTCTGTCAATCGGGCGTGGCTGGGCATACACTGCCTGATGCGGCCGACATTTAAGTTACAAAATATCGCACCGGACGGGCATGCTGGATGATCAATATTTTACCCTCGGTCGCCCTCGCACACAGTACAATTATCGGGGCGATCCGCTGATATCAGGCGGATCGCCCTGATAATTGTATAGTGTATGCCCGGCATTACTAAATATACTTTGGAAGGAACAAGAACATTTTTGTATCAGCAATGGGTGCCGGTTACCTTTGGTCTAATGTGTGTGTGTATGTAAATCATCTTAATGGTGCTAGCCACACCCCTAGCACAAGCCACACCCCCTGTGCAGACCACATATGCACAGTACCGTTCATGCACCTCATGCCTCCCTCCTCCCTGCTGTACTGGTCACACCACCAGTGGCAGAATACAATATATATATATATAATAATCAGTGCTCGAAGTGGGAATTTAGAGGTGGGGGTATGGAATTTTGAAGCTCCACCCCCCCCCCCATAATAAATAGGCCATCCATTAGAGATAAACAAAATCTGTAAGTAGGCTGAAAGGTGGTAAACAATAACATAAGTCAGTCACAAAACAATTATACACAGACAGGATCAATGGTACTCTCTCCACTCTGGTTTTAAATATGTCTCAAACATCTATTTGTGTATCTGTAACTGCCCCCATAGAGATGGGGCACAGTATGCAGGGAGGCTTTTGCAAAACTGTAACAAATTGACCTGCTAATTACTGTGCCACTATTACGGACCCATATGCTATACGGTCCAAGTCAGCATGTGAAAGCAGTTGGGCATGTGTCGGCTGTGAGTGGTAAGCCGTGTACTGTATCCTCACCCTGCCTTGTAATGTCCCTGCTGCCTTGGTCACTATGGGGGAAGATCGGGCACACTGCTGAGAGCTGTACGCTGACGCCGGGTGCTCGGGACTCAAAGTAGCACTCGTGATTTACAGCCAAGTGGAGAGAGACGGCTCCTTCCGCAGACAGGGTGGCATTTTAAATCCCGCGCAGGCCGCAAGCCAATGAGAAGCCCAGTGGGACACATCTCCATGCAATTCTGTTGCTGTTCCATACGTGATCCCAGCGCTGGTACAATCTCTAATGTGGCAAAACTAAGTGGCGGCGGGAAGTGGCGGTATGTTATAACGCCGTATACCACCCCACTTCGAGCACTGATAATAATAATAATAATAATAATAATAATAATAATAATAATAAAAATGTCAAATACAATCTGAGACATAAATGTAAGATATCAGTAATGGTAATGGTTGAGGTGACCTAGGTAAAATATTATATTGCATTCCTTTATATCCCTTCCAAGATGCTATATTAATTTGTATCAGACCTGACAACCTCAGCCTAATTGATGCGCTTGTTAAATGCTATCGTTTGACTGGTATTTTTACTTTCCTTTACCTATACTTATTTTCAATGCTTAATTATTAGTAAAAACTATTATTATTATTATTATTATTATTATTATGATGTATATGTAATTATTTTCTATTATTTTACTTTGTTTTATGTTACTATTTAACTTGCAAAACAAGTATAATCATGTGCGATAGATCAACTAATCAGAGCACTTTGGGCGGAGATCCTGCAGGGTATAAATTCAGTATGTGGACAACTTGTTACTAGCCTTCAAAAAGTTCCCCTTGTGTATGGAACAAAGGGCCTGATTCAGACCCGGTCGCAAGCGCTGAGCACTCACAACCGGATCGATGGTGGCCCAGAGTGCATGCACACGACGGAGCCGGCTCCGTCGTGCGCATGCGCGAGACCCGGATAGCGACGGGCAATCTGTCGCTCCGGGTCTCAAACTCCTTTGGTGGGCGGGTCAGGGGGAGTGGCTGCCCAGATGGAGGCGTTCCCATGAGAACGCCTACTGTCTGGAGGCGGCCCCACTGACATCACAAGTGATGTCAGTGGGAGAGCTTTCGGCTCTGTTTGAGCCGAAAGCTCTCTGGGGCTTGCGGCCACGAGACCCTATCACAAGGGTCTCATCGCAAGCCCGATGGTCTTGACCATCGCGACCATCATCCTGGCCGCTCGCATTAGCTGTGGTTGGCAACCCACAGCAATGCGAGCGGCCAGGAGGCCGCTCCATAAAAAAAAAAAAGACGCCCTGATTCAGAGCGAGCGCTCTGTCAGAGCGTCCGGCTCTGAATCAGGGCCAAAGCGCGTTGACTTTTTTGTGTGTACAAGCTCTGCTAAACATCTATCCAGCATTGTGAGATGACCTGCTGGCAACACTGTGTGTGTAATCCAGCATCGCAGGATCACAGAAATCCAACATGTTGGATTTTGGTGATTTGACAATCGCAATCAAAAAATTGACGCGATCGTCAAATCGGAGTCATTTAACATGTCAAATGTCAGTGATCCGGCGACAGATCGCTGAACATCAATGGTGGGCGATCGTAAATTTCCGATAAGCGATCGTAAATTTCCGATTGCATCCCTGCATTGCGACGATCCATCGCAGATGTATAGGCACCATTATACACACATCGCAATCCAGACGGTGACAAAATTAACTGCTACGAGACCAGAAATCCACTACATCTTACAGTCGCTCGTGTGTTACACATGCTGTGAGTTACAGATCCAGTACACAGCGTTCAGCCATCTGCCCCCTGTGGGTACCTCCGTTAGCAGTGAGTGCCCAGGGGGCTGGCCCCAGTGTACTGTTGGTACTCCTTCATCAGTCAGTGCCCAGGTGGCTGGCCCCAGTGCAGGTACCCTCTCAGCAGTGAGTGCCTAGGAGGCTGACCCCAGTATAGGTACCCCCTCAGTAGTGAGTGCCCAGGAGGCTGACACCAGTATAGGTACTCCCTCAGCAGTGAGTGCCCATGGGGCTGTTTCCAGCTGCACTAACAAGAGTCGCAACTTGTGCATGCATGTTTGTAGACACTACAGGAGTTGGATTAGTAGGAGTAGAGGGCACCCGGCTCCAGCGGTGCCTAAAAGTTTGACCAAGTCCTGCAAGGGCAGAGAGGGAAACACTAACACCACCAGCCTAACCCCTACCATACTTCCAGTCTGCCTAACTGGTGTACTTCCAGGGGCCTGTAATACAAAGCAATGAAAGATGCTGCAGCTCTCATGGACAACCATGTGGGTAAACACCCCACAGCACCCCAGACAGCAGCCCCAGAGGTGCATGCACAACCTGGAATTCCCCAGAGGCACTCACCCAGCGGCAGGAAATGCTTGGTGTCCACTACTTGCTAACTTGTGTCTGGTGTTGAATGAGAAGATGGTCTCCGGAGGTCTGGAGGCGGGGGAGCGACAGATGACCTCTACCACAGTGACCGGGAGGAGCAGCAGAAGTCACCAATCCCAGCATCCACAGAATAGATCCACAGGCAGACAAGCAGTCAGTGTGTATGTGTGTATGTGAGACCCCGGCTTTGAGGTGCTGCCTGTGCCTCACCTCACATCACTACTTTCCAGCACCTGATGCCACCAGCGGGGAGCCAAGGGAGGGTGAGTAGTGGATCAGGAAGAGGTAGGCTAATCTGTGAAGCACAGCCATTGGTGGTTGGTCCTTGGGGAGGGGTTAACCACCATGAACAAATCATGTTGGCTTTAGACATTAATATTCCAAGGCTGACTCTCATTTGGTGGGTCAGGTCACATTTTTTATGTATTGTTGGGCAATGATGACGGTCTTCTGTCTCTGGTATGGCCATTTAAATCTCTTGTATTGTCCTGAATTCTGAGGCCTGTGATTTTCTGCATGGATCAGTTTGCAATTTGCTCCATATGTAAAATTTCATAAATTTTATTTAGAATCAATCAATCAATCCATCAATTCTTTACCTGCCTTCCACTACATACTCCTCCTCTATTTCCATGTACTGACCTCTGATCTAGTTCTGGATTAATTCAAATATTCTTTCTATGGGTTGTATGGTTTATTAAACTGCCATCATATCTACCACTGCTGTGCCGCAATGTTTCATATGCTATATTCTTTTAAACTGCGTGTGTTTTGCCAACCAGCTCGCTGCAAACTGTCCAATATTGGTGATCAATATTGTGAAATGTGAGGTGGCCAAAATTGACTGGAAATTATTGTTATTGAGGTTAATAATACTGTGGGAACAAAAACAGGCCCAAGTTACATAATTTTAGCTGTTTTTATCAATTAAAAAAAAAAAAATCCAGATCTAAAACCAAAACACTTGAAGGTGGCTTTGGCAAAACTAAAACCAAAACCAAAACCTGTTGATGAATTAGAACCAATACCAAAACACGAGGGTCCTCACACATCTCAATTATAAACTGTGAGTGGCTCTCAATGTTTGCTCTTTTGTTTTGTAATTCACACCTACATGGTCCCATGACACCATTTTGCTCTATGCTGGTTACACAGAAAATAACGTTTGGACAAGTTTGTGCACTGTAGCGAATTTCACTTTGGTTTTCAGGGCAGATTAGGCCTTCGCCAGTTCTTGGCAAGTTTTCACAAACTTTCCACTGGAATTTCCCAACACGACAATAATGAATCCGCCTAATTTATGATTTGATAAGACGTATTCGGAGACAAGCTGTACCCTTGAATGAGACACACATTTGAATAGCCTTTGCTGTGTGGTGCTGCAGCCATCTGTTCTTGTATGATGTATTTTATCTTTTCTGATTGAGGTATAAATAATTGATCTCGAGGGACGTACGAGGGAAATCTCCCCGGGGGACGAGATATCATTGCCCAGCTTGCTCTCCCAGTGTCTCCCAAGTTTTTGGAAGATACATTCGCTGGGATTTATCACTCAAGTTTTTTAGATACTTGTCCCTGTTTGACAACCTGCTAAGTAAAGTAAGGACTGTGGGGCTAATTCAGATTGGCACGCAATTCAGTCGCAAGTGTGGCCGTATTGTGCGCAAGGAAATTAATGCGTATATTTGCTTGAATTCGGTGAACCGCACCACTCCTATCCATCTGCTTGTGGTAGTATCCTTCATCACTATCAGCGCGGAATGGTGCCAGCCCTAATCCTGGTGCAATGGGTCTGTCTGCAATCATACTCTGAATACGTTTCCGCCTGCATGCCTGTGACACACCCTCAACCCACATAATGTATGTATGAACCCCCTATGGTCACCCAGTTACACCTGTTCTGTCACAGGTAGAGATGTGACCGAGGGCCTGATTCAGCTTTGGGAATAGAGTAAGAAAGAGCAAGTAACTGTGCATCTTGGCAAAACCATACTTGCCTATTGTGCTGCCCCCTCCTCCAGGGCTCTATAAGTGGGTGGGTGGGGGGGGATGCGAGTGGGTGGAGGGGGGCCACAGGGGGTGCTGGCGATGGAGAGAGGTGTGGGAGAGTTGCCTACTTTTCTGGGTGGCCACCCAATTTTCGGGAGCCTTCCGAACATTCCGGAGTATAGGCAAGTATGGGTAAAACCATGCTGCACTTAGATTTGGAAGGGACGTGTCCAAACTGAAATCTAAATTGCACTGTAATAATAAAGCGGTGCAGTATGTGTGGGCTACACACAACAGCAGCCAGTATTTACCCCGTATGCAAAACAAATGTATGTATTTGCACCCCTCGCATTGCAACATGGTTTGTCCAGGTTCACAATTACTTGCTCTATCTTAAGGTGGGTACACACTGCAAAGATATATAGTGATCTGCGGATATATCTGTAGATGATGGTCGTTCATAATATATACTAGGGGTGTGCACCGGCCACTTTTCGTGTTTTGTGTTTTGGTTTTGGATCTGGATCTTTCTTCGTGTTTTGGATCTGGATTGGTTTTGCCAAAACCACCCTTCCGTGTTTTGGGTTCTGGGTTTTGTGTTTTGGATCTGTATTTTTTTGAAAAAAAGCATAAAAACAGCTAAAATCACAGAATTTGTAGGTTTTTCTGCTCCTATGCTATTATTAACCTCAATAACCTTAATTTCCACTCATTTCCAGTCTATTCTGAACACCTCACAATAGTGTTTTTATGTCCAAAAGGTTGCACCGAGGTAGCTGGATGACTATGCTAAGCGACACGAGTGGGCGGCACAAACACGTGACCCATCTAGGAGTGACACTGCAGTCGCAGACAGGATGGCAGTTAGAAAAACTAGGCCCCAAACTGTACATAATGCAAAGAAAAAAAAGAGGTGCAAGATGGAATTGTCCTTGGGCCCTCCCACCCACCCTTATGTTGTATAAACAGGACATGCACACTTTAACAAATCAATCATTTCAGCGCCAGGGTCTGCCACACAACTGTGGCTGAAATGATTGGTTCGTTTGGGCCCCCACAAAACAAGCTGGCAATTAATCTGTCCCTGCACAAACTGGCTCTACGGAGGCAAGATGTCATCCTCATCCTCCTCATCCACCGATTCCTCACCCTCTTCAGTGTGTACATCCTCATCCTCACAAAGTATTAACTCGTCCCCACTTGAATCCACCACCACAGGTCCCTCTGTACCTTCTGGAGGCTGGTCTCCCTGGAAGAGCTGATAATTCATTTTGATGAACATCATCTTCTCCACATTCTGTGGAAGCAACCTCCTACGCCTTTCGCTGACAAGGTTCCCGGCTGCACTAAACACTCTTTCGGAGTACACACTGGAGGGGGGGCAACTCAGGTAAAATAGAGCCAGTTTGTACAGGGGCCTCCAAATTGCCTCTTTTTCCTGCCAGTACAGGTATGGACTGTCTGACATGCCTACTTGGATGCTGTCACCGATGTAATCCTCCACCATTCTGTCAATGGTGACAGTATCATATGCAGTGACAGTAGACATGTCAGATATTGTTGCCAGGTCCTTCAGTCCGGACCAGATGTCCAAACTTGGTCCTGCCTGCCCTGCATCACCGCCAGCGGGTTGCTTAGGATACCTAAGTTTTTTCCTGGCAGCCCCAGTTGCGGGAGAAAATGAAGAATGAGCCGTTGACGTGTCACGTTCCGCTTCAGCTGACAGTGTGTTCACCAGCAGGTCTTTGCACCTCTGCAGGCTTGTGTCGGCCGGAAAGAGAGACACCACATAGGCTTTAAAACTAGGATCGAGCACGGTGGCCAAAATGTAGTGGTCTGATTTCAACAGATTGACCACCCTGGAATCCTGGCAAAGCGAATGAAGGGCTTCATCCACAAGTCCCACATGCCGAGCGGAATCGCTCCATCTTAGCTCCTCCTTCACTTTCTCCAGCTGCTTCTGCAAAAGCCTGATGAGGGGAATGACCTGACTCAAGCTGGCAGTGTCTGAACTGACTTCACGTGTGGCAAGTTCGAAGGGCTGGAGAACCTTGCACAACACGGAAATCATTCTCCACTGCGCTTGAGTCAGGTGCATACCCCCTCCTTTGCCTATGTCATAGGTGGATGTATAGGCTTGTATGGCCTTTTGCTGCTCCTCCATCCTCTGAAGCATATAGAGGGTTGAGTTCCACCGCGTCACAACCTCTTGCTTCAGGTGATGGCGGGGCAGGTTCAAGAGTGTTTGCTGGCGCTCCAGTCTTCGGCACGCAGTCGCTGAATGGCGAAAGTGGCCAGAAATTTTTCGGGCCACCCAAAGTGTCTCCTGCACGCCCCTGTCGCTTTTCAGAAAATTCTGCACCACCAAGTTTATTGTGTGAGCAAAACATGGGACGTGCTGGAATTTGCCCAGATGTAATGCCCGCACAATATTGGTGGCGTTGTCAGATATCACAAATCCCCAGGAGAGTCTAAGTGGGGTAAGCCACTGGGCGATGATTTCCCTCAGTTTCTCTAAGAGGTTGTCGGCGGTGTGCCTCTTACTGAAACCGGTGATACACAGCGTAGCCTGCCTTGTAACGAGCTGGCGTTTCTGAGATGCTGCTACTGGTGACGCTGCTGCTGTTGCTGCGTAAGGTGATACATCTACCCAGTGGGCTGTCACAGTCATATAGTCCTTAGTCTGCCCTGTACCACTTGTCCACATGTCCGTGGTTAAGTGGACATTGTGTACAACGGCATTTTTCAGGACACTGAGGACACTTTTTCTGACGTTTCTGTACAGTCTCGGTATCGCCTGCCTAGTGAAGTGGAATCTAGACGGGATTTGGAACCGGGGACACACTACCTCCATCAATTGTCTAAATCCCACTGCACTAATGGCGGATACCGGACGCACGTCTAACACCAACATAGCAGTCAAGGCCTCAGTTATACGTTTTGCTTCAGGATGACTGCTGTCGTACTTCATCCTCCTCGCTAAGGACTGTTGGAGGGTCAATTGTTTAGTAAAAGTAGTGGTGTTCCTACTTCCTCTCTGGGATGATGAACGACTCCCAGCAGCAGCAACAGCAGCAGCGGCAGCAGTAGGCGTAGCAATGCAGGATCCTCCGGAGGAATCCCGGATAGGAGAGTCAGTCATGCCAGTGACATGGCCTGCAGGACTACTTCTGATCCTGACTAAGGAGGAAATTGACGAGGAGGGAGTTGACGGTGTGGTTTGCAGGCGCTTGGATACAACAGGACAACGGGATTTAGGTGTCCCTGGACTGCTTACGGTCTTAGCCAAAGTTTCTGAACTTGACAGTAACTTTTTATGAACGCGCTGCAGGTGCCGTATAAGGGAGGATGTTCCTAGGTGGTTGACGTCCCTACCCCTACTTATTTCACCTTTACATATGGTACATATGGCAAGACAGTTGTTGTCCGGATTTGGATAGAAATATTGCCAGACCAAAGAGGTGGAATGTTTGGTCTTCTGCCCAGGCATGACCGTGATGGGCTTTTTCATCCCACGGACAACAACTGTCTCCCCCGGAGCCTGATTTAAACAAACCACATCACCATCAGAATCCTCCTCGCCAACTTCCTCCTCAGCGCCAGCTACACCAGTATCCTCATCCTGTTGTACTTCAACAGTGACATCTTCAATTTGCATATCAGCAAGTGGACTGTGGGTGCTCCTTTCAACACTTGCAGGGGGCGTGCAAATGGTGGAAAGAGCCACCTCTTCCTGTCCAGTGCTGGGAAGGTCAGGCATCGCAACCACCACCACACTTGGACTCTCCTTGGGGATTTGTGATATCTTCTTAGAAAGCACAGTTCTTCGCTGTGCTTTTGCCAGCTTAACTCTTTTGATTTTTTTAGTGGGAGGAGGGCTTCCATCGTCATGTGAAGCTGAACCACTAGTCATGAACATACTAGGGATCGACCTTAGCCGTTCCTTGCCACTCCGTGTCGTAAATGGCATATTGGCAAGTTTACGTTTCTCTTCAGCTGATTTAAATGTCTTTTTCAAGGTCATTTTCCTGAACTTTGCCATTTGGGATTGTATGTGCCCTCTACTATGACATTGGGCATCGGCCTTGGCAGACGACGTTGATGGCATGTTATCGTCTATGTCATGGCTAGTGGCAGCAGCTTCAGCACTAGGAGGAAGTGGTTCTTGATCTTTCTCTATTTTATTTTTATCGGAGAAAGTTTGGTCCTCCATTTATGTTATATCGATTTGATATATACGTGCGGCTAAACACAGAAAATAATTTTTTTTTTGGTTTGGACTGGAGTGTACTTTGGGGGTTACAGCACCCTTTAACGGTCAAGCCAGCCGGCCCTTTACTTATGACACAGGCGCACGCTTGGCACTACTTTGTTGATGCACGTGCGGCTACTGCGCACACAATTCAAAAACACAGAAAATAATTTTTTTTTTGGTTTGGACTGGAGTGTACTTTCGGGGGTTACAGCACCCTTAACGGTCACGCCAGCTGGCCCTTTACTTATGACACAGGCGCACGCTTGGCACTACTTTGTTGATGCACGTGCGGCTACTGCGCACACAATTCAAAAACACAGAAAATAATTTTTTTTTTGGTTTGGACTGGAGTGTACTTTGGGGGTTACAGCACCCTTTAACGGTCAAGCCAGCCGGCCCTTTACTCATGACACAGGCGCACGCTTGGCACTACTTTGTTGATGCACGTGCGGCTACTGCGCACACAATTCAAAAACACAGAAAATAATTTTTTTTTTGGTTTGGACTGGAGTGTACTTTGGGGGTTACAGCACCCTTTAATGGTCAAGCCAGCCGGCCCTTTACTTATGACACAGGCGCACGCTTGGCACTACTTTGTTGATGCACGTGCGGCTACTGCGCACACAATTCACAAACACAGAAAATAATTTTTTTTTTGGTTTGGACTGGAGTGTACTTTGGGGGTTACAGCACCCTTTAACGGTCAAGCCAGCCGGCCCTTTACTTATGACACAGGCGCACGCTTGGCACTACTTTGTTGATGCACGTGCGGCTACTGCGCACACAATTCAAAAACACAGAAAATTATTATTTTTTGGTTTGGACTGGAGTGTACTTTCAGGGGTTACAGCGCCCTTAACGGTCAAGCCAGCCGGCCCTTTACTTATGACACAGGCGCACGCTTGGTACTACTTTGTTGATGCACGTGCGGCTACTGCGCACACAATTCACAAACACAGAAAATAATTTTTCTTTTGGTTTGGACTGGAGTGTACTTTGGGGGTTACAGCACCCTTTAACGGTCAAGCCAGCCGGCCCTTTACTTATGACACAGGCGCACGCTTGGCACTACTTTGTTGATGCACGTGCGGCTACTGCGCACACAATTCACAAACACAGAAAATAATTTTTTTTTGGTTTGGACTGGAGTGTACTTTCGGGGGTTACAGCACCCTTAACGGTCAAGCCAGCCGGCTCTTTACTTATGACACAGGCACACGCTTGGCACTACTTTGTTGATGCACGTGCGGCTACTGCGCACACAATTCACAAACACAGAAAATAATTTTTTTTTTGGTTTGGACTGGAGTGTACTTTCGGGGGTTACAGCACCCTTAACGGTCAAGCCAGCCGGTCCTTTACTTATGACACAGGCGCACGCTTGGCACTACTTTGTTGATGCACGTGCGGCTACTGCGCACACAATTCACAAACACAGAAAATAATTTTTTTTTTGGTTTGGACTGGAGTGTACTTTGGGGGTTACAGCACCCTTTAACGGTCAAGCCAGCCGGCCCTTTACTTATGACACAGGCGCACGTTTGGCACTACTTTGTTGATGCACGTGCGGCTACTGCGCACACAATTCACAAACACAGAAAATATATTATTTTTTTAGCACTTGGGGGGAGCACCCCTGATGGACAGTGCACCCCCTGGACAACACTACAGCACCCCTTTAGGACTGGGACACTGCACAGGACTTTGGAGTGGACACAGCCCCTATGGAGAACTGACTGCACAACACAGTCCAGCCAGCCCCTATGGACTTTGAAGTAGTGGACACAGCCCCTATTAACAACAGCAGCACAGCACAACACAGCCAGCCCCTATGGACTTTGAAGTAGTGGACACAGCCCCTATGGAGAACTGACTGCACAACACAGTCCAGCCAGCCCCTATGGACTTTGAAGTAGTGGACACAGCCCCTATTAACAACAGCAGCACAGCACAACACAGCCAGCCCCTATGGACTTTGAAGTAGTGGACACAGCCCCTATGGACTTTGAAGTAGTGGACAACAGCAGCACTACACTACACTACACTACACAGCCCTAACTCCCACCCTCCCTCTTCACTGTCCACAGCCGAGTGAGAAAATGGCGCCGACGCGGGTACCTTATATAGGATCCAAAACCCGCGAGACTCGGAAGGCGGGATGATGACGTTTTGCCTCGATTTCAGATCCGAGTCAGGCGGGAAAAGTCGAGCCTGACTCGGATCGGACTCGGATCGGGGGGGCTCGGGGGGGTTCGGATTTCAGAAATCCGAACCCGCTCACCCCTAATATATACACTGAACGGCCATCATCTTCCAAGCAGCCGCCGGTCCCACTGGCCAGGGTTCGCCCCGCGACCCCCTCCCTGCGGCTGTTGTGGCATGTGCATGGGCGATCGGCTGATCGTCCGTACACACTTGCCTATGGACAGATATGTCTGCAGATATTTCTGCCATCAGCTGTGCAGCAGAGCCGACGCGATATGTCTGTAAACGACGTCGTTCACAGACATATCGCTGGTACACACTGGCTGACGGGCACAATATATATTGGCCAATATATCTGTCAGTGTGTACCCAGCTTACCTCTATTTCCAAATTTGAATCAGGCCATAAATTGCATCTGAATCTGAACGGCCTGTAGCTGTTCATAGTTGGGTGTGTGTCGGCTTTTATTAAAGTTCAATAGCTTCAGAGGGTTAGTAACTATTAAAGTGGATCTGTCATCTTGTCACCAGGGACCTCATTCAGAGCCGGTCGTTGCGGCCGCTCGGTCGTACGCCACCGATGTTCGCTAAACTGCGCATGCGTAAAATTCGCAATGCTCATGCGCAAACTAGCTATTACAATCAGAAATTGCTCTCTCCTTGAACACAGCCAGGTCGTTAGTTTGAATGACAGGATGAGGCATTTGTGGGTGGTAACAGGGGAAGGTGGTTGTGAACGGGGGAGTGGAGATCCGAACGCAGGCGTGCCTGACTATGCAAACGGCGTTTTATGGGAGTGCATAATTAACTAAGTAGTGTCATGGCACATGTGACATGGGAGGTTTTTACACTGACCTGATCGTAGTGCTTAAGAGAGGGTATGGTCAACCTTAAGCTCTACGAGCAGCTCCGATGGTTCCCGATGGTCTCGATTAATCTTTATATGCCCGGAGATGACGTGTAATGCGAACGAGAAGGGGGCGTATTTTTAGTCTTACGGCCGCATCCTCCACTCGCTCGTCCAGCTAACGATCCCATCTTAACGATGTAACTTGCGAGCGCTTCATTTGCATATCCGGCTCCTTTTACCTTACGACCGAGCGGCCGCAACGACCCACGCTGAATGAGGTCCTAGGTCCCTTGGTCAATTATGCTTTGCACAGAGATTTAATAAAGAGATAAAATTGGAGGATAAATAGCACCAACCAATCAGCTCCTAACTGTCACTTTACAGGCTGTGTTTGAAAATTGACAGTTAGGAGCTGATTGGTTGGTGCTATTTATCTCCAAGCTTTATTAAATCTGTAGGACTCAAGTTCAAACACAAACTGTTCTTACGGATATCTGCAAACTGCACCTGCGTCGTCGTACCATGCATGCGCATATAGGCGGAGTTTGAAAGCACGGACGGCTTGATCTATTCGTTTATGGATCACTGTTTCCATGAAATGGGCGCAACTGTGCAGCAACCATGATAACAGATGGACCTGATCTGTCTGTGGGAGCGTTATGGCGATGTGATGGGCCTCTGGGCAGACGTTCAAGCTTGTTCGCAGCGTGCGGATGGAGATGGGACGTCTGTTTATGAGGGATCTCTTGCACCCAGCACCGGCTGGGTATAACTAAGTCCCGATACTAATGGTGACAGCTGCTGATAGTTAGACAGTGGGCGGCCCGCCGGCCATCTGCATGGAGACGCAGAGATCTTCGGCATAGACGAGCAGAAACTCACATTAGCGTAAGGTAGCAAGCGGGCTGTCACCGGTACACAAAAGTCTCTGAATTAGGTCCTATGTAACAAAAAGGTATCGGATCATCCATAAGAGAGTTTATAGAGCACTATGGGCCTGATTCACTATAGATCGCTATTGTGCTTATACGCACGTAACGCAGTTGCTAATATCAGTGGTGATATGTAAATGTTTGCATCCGCATTGCGATCGCAGCCTGACATAAGGAAGCTCACTACCCCTTACTCACATCAGTATACTTGGCCAAAATAGCGAAATAATCAGTAGAATCGAGTAACATCGGACCCATACGCACTGTAAGGCAGGTCAGACCTCACTCAGGAATTGCTGACTTCAGCGCACGCTATGAGGCCTCAGGCTGCGTATGGTATCACAGTGGATAATTTATGCACGCCCCTGCAACAGCGTTCAAATGCACTGGCACGTCTTGCGTTTCCCCGACCCCCGTCGCCACCCACAAATGGCACTTCCTGTCAATCACTCTGCCATGGGTCTGCGTATACTCTGGGATTGCAGTCCCGAGCACAGCAGCCGTTTCACGCACGCGATTGCGTGCGTATAAGCAACTGCATTCCTTGCGGAATCAGGCCCTATGTTCTCTCCTATACACTGTGTACCCACTTAACACAGTGTCAAGATGGCGCAGCTCATGCGCAGTACTTAGGTTGGCGGCCATCTTGGAACAGGGAATGAAGCCTCCCTGGAAGAACATGGCGTCTGAGCAGTAGCAATACATTTTCACTTATTCTGCAGCATAGGTTCAGATGAAGTGATGATTTTTTTTCTCACGGATTCCTTAAATCCTTTGCCCCCCAACTGGAAGCTTTCCTTCAGATATCTGCAGCTGGGCAATGTGAGCTCTCATTATCCACAGTGCTGATAATAAAACCTGCTTAAAAATGAAAGTCATTCAGAGGAAAAGATCCTGTCCTCTAAATGACACCCAGCACACAGCCAGAAAAGCAGACTAATATTTATCCTATTAATTCACTAGGAACTTGTGACATCACCTCGTGCCTCGTGCCTCAGTGAAGTTAATATTCCTTGCAGATCAATCTGTAATATTGGTCCCCACATTCCTTCCAATAGGAGTTTAACTTAATGGAAAGTGGGTGTGGTTTGGTGGGAATGTTTCCATGGTTGGAGTGTATGATTTTCGGTGTGTCGATCACTTGTTTGTGATTGTTTATTGTGCTATCGTTCAGCCCATAATATGTGTAACCCCTGGGGATGCTGCAGCTGGACTTGAGCACCCAGGGCTACAAATAACCTTTGCCCCAGTAAGAAGAGAGATGGGCACTGTCTTTTACCAGTCCAGGGAGAGAACCTACCTCAATCTCTCAGAAGGCTGCTGTGACAAGGGGCACTAGCATATTTTCCATGCTGCGCTCCGTACGAAATCGCAGCTGCGTACGTAATAGCGATCCTTACTGAATAAGGCCCTATGATTGTTGCTCCTGACTGCAAAGTGATTGAAAGAGCCCTGTAAAGTTGTAAACTGGACACATGGTGCTTTAATGACACACTGGCATCCGTACATAGGGGCCACAACTTGCAGGGCACTGCTTCACCAGTGTGGTGTATCTGAGCTCTGCCTATGGGGCTGATTGAGAGATAAGGAGCGTACACACTAGACAATATGCTCCCTGAGCGATATCGTCTAGTGTGTCCCCGGCAGGCTGTGCTCAATGTCGTTCATGACATTGAGCACACCCACTGAACGATCCACTGAACGATATCATTAATGATATCGTTCAGCGCCGGGCTCTCTCCCCCATTCCCCAACATGCAGCAACCTGACGATATCGTCAGGTTGGCCTGCATGTTTACCCGATGAACGATAATGACGAACGACCCGCTGGAACGCGCATCGCCGTTATCGTTCATCGTTTTGGTGTTAAAAATGGACGATAAAGTGGACGACTGAACGATAACGATATCGTTATCGTTCAGTCGTCCACTTTAATCGCCCCGTGTGTACGCACCAATATACATTCATTTGATATTAACATACACCTCCGATGTTTTAAGATCTGTGTTGGAGCCGCACTGCGCCTGTACAGATCTGGGTCTGCGATGTCGCTCGCAGTGCCCCCGAAGCCGCAGCATGATTTATATGTTAATGGCGTTTGGAGGTGGCGACGGCTAGCATTCCAGAAAACTGGGGAGTGTTGGCTCTCTGGTGTCATCCTGCTCATGATACCAGAGGGACTCCTATAGGGTAACGCCATCAGAAGATGGCGTTATTATTACCCACCACATTCGATGCATTCCGGGGCTTGGTGCATATTAGGAAACCCGCATTTTCGGGAGTTGACCGCATATTTCCCGTTGCTGCATCCCGCCCATTGTGTTAAGCTGTTGTTCATATAATAAGTCAAGGAGCTGCCGATCTACTTTCATCTACGCTGCCTTATTATTGTATTGCTTACACTGTTACCAACTTTCCTATCATCCTCTCTGGGAGCAGCCCAGAGAGAAGACGCTACAGTCAGCTTTGAGGGGTGGGGCCAGAGAGTAGGCATCATTAGGAAAGAACCTGCGATTCGCGGGTCTGCGAGGAGGGGGTGGAGCTAAATAATGCAATTCATGACATTTAGCTCCGCCCCTCCATATGGACCAGCAAATTCCAAGTAAAATCTATTCTGCCCCCTTCACTAGGAAGTGGGGGGGGGATGCGGGAGGTCTGCCTAGTCTTTCGGTGGGGAAATCAGGACCCTCCTACGACTTTCAGGAGAGTAGGCACTGATGTTCAGGGTAAAGATGGTGGATACCTGCACAGACCTGTATTCCCAATTTATCCTTTCCCTAAATTTGGTTCTAATTTAATTCATGGTTATTTCAGAGAAGGTGCACCCAGGAATAAGAATAATCACAATTAAAGCAAAAAGACAAAGGGGTCTAGTTACTAAGCAGTGTTAGGAGACAGAGTGAAAGGGATAAGATACCAGCCAATCAGCTCCCAACTGTCATTTTTCAAACACAGCCTGTGAGATGACAGTTGGGAGCTGATTGGTTGGCACCTTATCACTTTTCACTCTGTCTCCTAACATTGCTTAGTAAATAGACCCCAAAGTATTCTTGCAATGGGGCACTCACGGACTAAATATAATCTGAATCATATCTTACGGTGACCCAAAGAGAATATAAAACATAACCTTTATTAAATCTTAATGAATAAAACAGCGAAATATTTATTTTGTTTTTTTTTATATGTTTAATAAAATGCGTCCGTGATTTAAAACTCAGTGTTATCCACAATTATTTCTCCACAATTTTAATTAGTGCTTTCCTCACTCTCAAATACATACTGTAATATACTACAACACTCTCGTTGATTATTACTCCCAGAGCACTAATGTTCTTATTTACAGAGCCCAATATATTATAAGTCTCTAAATGATAGTTCACGAATACGACTCATGTACCTCAACCCAATATTCCACATTATATATAGATATTACATATATCCTTCATCCTCTCATGAGTCCATTGGCTCTAATGTGATAGTGTAGTATAATTGTAGCAATAATTTTGGGAGCTATCTATCATCACAGTTTGCAAGACAGTGATATCATAGTGTAACCATGCTGTTACTTTAGGAACCTAGGGCCTGATTCAGACCCGTTCGCACGCAGCCATCAGCAGCCTGAGTATGCAAATCTCGCGATCGCTAGCAAGTCATTAGCACGCCCACTATGTCCTGCCGTGCGATGGCGGTATGTATTTAGGCGCCCACCAGCCTGTCACAAGACGCCCACTTTCCCTTAGTAACACGCGTCATCTCCAGGAAGTGTATGAAACAATCGGTAACATCGAGTAACATCGGATCCGTAGGCAGCACTTGTGGGTGACCATACCCTCCCACAAGCACTGCGACTGCTGCTGTGTGTAATTCAGCCATGTGACGTGTATGCTGACACTCCATCTCAATTATGTACGCCCCTGAAACGGCGTTCAGACGCACAGACACGCCTGCGTTCGCACTACCACACCCCCCGTTTCCATCGACCACCCGCTGTCACCATCACATTCATCCTGTCACTCATTCTAGCGGGTGGTCTGTGTACAGGGTGCGAGCGCTTCGTGATTGCATGGACTGGTTCGCGCACGCGCACTGTGACTTATACGCATGCGTAGATTGCAAACATCGGCAGGCTATGTGCGACATCGGCAGGCTGTCCTAGCGGATAGGTCTGAATCAGGCCCTTAGTACATCCCATTCATTGACATGTAATAGTTTAGTCTCCTCTCTAGTTATTTACCCCCACTTCAGGAGCTCATTTATTTCTCAGTCCGAGATATGATGGTTATGGTGTATCTAATTCCCATGTATTCATAAGATATAGGACCTCATTCAGAGGCGGTGGCACGGAGCGATTGGAAGTAGCAAGCGATGTTTTTTTCAACTGCGCATGCGCACACATGGCAGTGCGCGTGCCTGTCTTTCCGAACGCAATCCTCTTGCTCGCTAGTCACTACGAGGTCGTAGCTGTGATTGACATTTCATGCCATTTGTGGGTGGTTACAGGGGAAGGTGCTTGTGAACGCGGGTGTGGTGGTGCGCACACAGGCGTGGTTGACCTTAAAAATGGTGTTTTAAGGGCGTGCATATATTACTGAGCGAGTCATCACACACGTCATCTCGTTGCAATAATGACGCTACTGCTCGCAGAGCTAAGGTTAGCCCAGGGTCTACCTTTAGCATTGCGAGTGCAGGTGATGGTTTCTGCCTCAACCAAGGCTGTAGGCAATTAACACTGTAACAGGTGTTAATCGTGCTGACGTAGGTTGCCGCCTGCGACCGACTCTGAATTAGGCCGTAGAGATAGGAGGTGTGCTTTCTTTGTTGTGGGTGTTTCCGTGCTTACGATGTGCGTTGCGATTGAGCACTCGCTTTCCATATTCTCGATCACTTTGGGTGCGACCAATATGAATGAGGTCCATATTTCTAAGAGGGGACATAAAAATTGTTGTATACAACAACAAGTGCAGGCCTGCAACTATCCCATCAATATATGTATTGTTATGTAGGAAATCTGCTCCCATTAGGGATTAACACTCGAATGTACACATGTAAAAATCTTCCACTAAGAATTCATTTTCATCCAGTATAATTCAATATTATACTTATTAGATCACCACCATGTCCCATGTATATTGAGACACAATAATACAATTGATCGATTATATTTGTACTTAAACTGAACTTAGGTGCAGATGTATCTTTATTGTAGCACTCAGACTTAGGGTCTGATTCAGAGCCGGACGCTATTTGCGGTCGTTCGTTCAGAAAAAAGGGGGTGGCTATTCAAATGAACCGTTCGCTCTTTGCGGTCTGTTCACGCCTCTATGTCTGAACAAGCGAACAAAACTTGCGGTCATAATTTTGAAAAATACGCCCCCTGGCCGCTTGCATCATACGTCATGTCCGCTATTTATTAGATTAATCGAGTACATCGAATAGCGTATGAATATGAACTGCTCGCTATTCTTGTGGTTGGTTTTTCCTACCGCTATCTTGCGAGCAGTTCTGACTATAAAACAACCAGGTGACGTGGTCAATGACGCTGCTGTATTAATTATGCACACCCTTAAAACGCCCGTTTTGACCTTTAAGCACGCCTGCGTTCAGATCTCCACTCCCCATTTTCAAGCACCTTCCCCTGTTACCACCCACATACGCCTCATTCTGTCACTGAAAATAGCAGGCATTCACTATTTAGCGAGCAAACGATTTTCGGCCGCACTGACTGGTTCGCACATGCGTATTACAATCGTTACGCATGCGCAGATGAGCGAACATCGCTCATAACGAACGAGCGGCCGCTTACGAGCGGCTCTGAATGAGGGCCTTAGAGCCATATTCAGTTTGAGTTGAGCCGCGCTACTTTTTCGCCTCCCCGGACTTTTCGCCTGTTTTGCAGGCGGAAAGGTATCGCGCGCGTGCCCGCGTATCGCCGCATTCAATTTCAAAGTAGGCGAAAACGGGACCCGGCGAATCTTAAACAAGCGGGAAGTACTGTCAGATTTGGAGAAATCAGCCTGACACCCCCCAAAAGATGCTCTGACGAGGGGGTTCCCTATGATACCCCCCGATTTGGCCTGCTGAAGGTATTTCTTGTTTTTAAATGGGCTCAATAGCTGCTAAATAGCGTTTTTGTATAAGTGGTGCAGAATAGTAATCAGTAGTTTTTTTTTGCAGAAAATAACTTATCCCAGCAAATTTGGGGTACTTGAAAATGGGGGTCATCATATTTTAAAGTTGCTAAAGTGAAGTTTAAAGAATTTTGAAAAATCCAACTTCCGCAAGGCCCTGCAATGGAAAAAACACTTGGGGCATACTTGGGGATCCTCCCAGAGTCAAGTTCGCTAGTTTTTAACTTTGTCCCCCAACATTTTTTTTTTTTGCCCCCAAATTGAAAGTGATTTTTTGGGGTGTTCTTAAATTTCTGTTCTGTTTTTAAAATTTTTTGACACAGTTTAACTTTGGGGGACTGTCTGAAGGGTGCATGGAGGTTCCCGCAACGCTGCACCCCCAAACCCCAATTCTGCACTTTTTTTCCGCCTGCTATTCACAGGCGAAACTTTTTTGCCTATTACATTGCATTGGTCACAGCAGAGATAAGCCAGGGTTGGTATAAATTACAGTTGTGACGACATTGGGATTCTGACTGCCAGGATATGTCGACATCCTGTACCCAATCCGATTCCATCATTCCCTGCAGACATTTGGCCTTAATAATAGCTACGGAAATCGTGAAGAAAAAAAAGTGTTTCCATAATTTAGGCAAAGAGTGATTCCATTGCTAAAGGTTAGTAAATCTAAGGTGAAGTATAATGATTATGAATGAATTATGGCCCGCTCTGTTTTTATTCTGGGCTATAAAAATCTCAAACACTTTTACTTTTAATCAGAAAACTGAGCCCATCCATCTGGCTAATCTCATTGGCTGGTTAGTGATGAGTAATGGCGAGCACACTGAGGCGGAGATTAGTGACGTCAAACAATTCTATCAATGAATATATGGAAACATTTCTTTGGGGTCTATTTACTAAGCAGTGTTAGGAACAGAGTGAAAAGTGATAAGAAAGTGATAAGGTGCCAGCCAATCCGCTCCCAACTGTCATTTTTCAAAACACAGCCTGTGAGATGACAGTTAGGAGCTGTTTGACTGGTACCTTATCACTTTCTTATCACTTTTCACTCTGTCTCCTAACACTGCTTAGTAAATAGAGCCCTTTGTCTTCAAAATTTCCACTATTATTAAGGCCAAATTACTGCAGGGAATGATGGAATCGGGTTGGGTACGGGAATCCCAACCAGGGTACCATCCTGATGGCTGTAAGTAAGTATACTATCCTAGCCCCTACCCCTAACCCTTAGTGCCTAAACCTAACCTGCCCCTCCCCGTACCCTAAACCTAACCATCCCCCCTTACTGCCTAACCCTCCCCCTAGTGCCTAACCCTAACCCCAGTACTTACCTTCGGGATCCTTGCATTTGGGATGCCACTGCCGGCATTCCGATAAGTGTTGGGATTCCGGCGTCTGCATTGTGAATGCCGGAATCTCCGCTGTCGGGATCCTGATCGTATCCCTATGGAATCCGCAACCTAACTTGCTGCCAATTCCGAGAGAAACCTCAATTTATTTATGGATCAGAACATGTTTTAGTGCAAATACGCTGGTTTGGTCCCCATGGGCTTCCATAGATGCACAATAAGGGGGCTGATTCTCAGTTGGGAGCGAAGCCAAAAAAAGGAGTAACTGTGCACCTGGGTAAAACCATGCTGCACTGCGGGTGGGGGAGATGTAACATGTTCAGAGAGATTGAGATGTGGGAGTGTCCAAAGTCAGATCTAAATTACTGTGTAAGAATAAAGCTGTCCAGCCTTTGTGTGCTACATGCAACAGCAGTCAGTGTTTACCCTGCATGCAAAAACAATGCATCTATTTGCCCCCCTTGCAGTGCAGCATGACTTGCCCCTGGTGTGACGTTATTTGGTCTCTATGATTTGCTCCCATCCCAGAATTAGCCCCTAGCTTTCTGCTTTCCGGAATTGATTCCGCTCTATTGATAGTGGTGTGCAGTGCAGAACGCTAGCTACGTGCTGAGGGACACGTACCAGAGCAGCGTCCGTTATCCGGCTAATTAAAGGTCATGTAACAGATTTAATGGAAGACACTTGTTTATAAGAGGGAATGTCCTGTAAGTGACCCTTTTATTAGCTAAATAATATTGATTAGATGAATGGAGGGTGCAGAGGAGTTACAGTTAATTGGATTTTTAATCGACTCATTAGTTGCTGAGTGTTGGTCATTAAGGTTACTAGCCAGTCCGCTGACGGGATCCAAGCCCGAAGAAAATGTCTCATGGCAGTCATGGTGGGGATGTGGCACGATATGTCGACAGTCATACGTTGACCATGTCGACACTGATGAAATGTCGACATGTTAGAATGTCGACATATCATACCTGGTGGCCCAATGGTCACTTACCTGCTCCTGACGGCTGCAGCGGCTCTCATTGCAGTTTCTGGGTCCCGGCGGTCATGTGACTGTCAGCTCCGGATCAGACCACTAATGCTGCAGCGTTCCAGTGAGTATTTTTCCCCTATCCCTAATCCCTACCCCTCCTAACCCCAGTGCCTAACCCTGACCCCACCATCCGCAGCCTAACCCTAATGTCAACATTCTGAGAAAGTCAACATGTTGAATGTTGAAATTTTAACAGTGTTGACATTTCTTATATCTCTGCCACACTTTGCAGCAGGTGAATCATATCCTTGCCGCACTTTGCAGCAGGTGATTCTTACCCCTGCCATACTTTGCCGCACGTGAATCATATCCTTGCCGCGCTTTGCATCAGGTGAATCATATCTCGGACAAATTTTGCAGCTAGTGAATCATATCCCGGCCACACTTTGCAACAGGTGAATCATATCCCCATCACACTTTGCAGCAGGTGAATCATATCCCGGCCACACTCTGCAGCAGTTGAATCATATACCCGCCACACTCTGCAGCAGGTGAATCATATCCCCGCCACACTTTGCAGTAGGTGAATCATATCCCCGCCACACTCTGCAGCAGGTGAATCATATCCCCGCCACACTTTGCAGCAGGTGAATCATATCCCCGCCACACTTTGCAGCAGGTGAATCATATCCCGGCCACACTTTGCAGCAGGTGAATCATATCCCCGCCACACTTTGCAGCAGGTGAATCATATCCCAGCCACACTTTGCAGAAGGTGAATCATATCCCCGCCACACTTTGCAGCAGGTGAATCATATCCCGGCCACACTTTGCAGCAGGTGAATCATATCCCCGCCACACTTTGCAGCAGGTGAATCATATTCCTGCCACACTTTGCAGCAGGTGAATCATATCCTTGCCGCGCTTTGCATCAGGTGAATCATATCTCGGACAAACTTTGCAGCTAGTGAATCATATCCCTGCCACACTCTGCAGCAGGTGAATCATATCCCCACCACACTTTGCAGCAGGTGAATCATATTCCCGCCACACTCTGCAGCAGGTGAATCATATCCCTGTCACACTTTGCAGCAGGTGAATCATATCCCCGCCACACTTTGCAGCAGGTGAATCATATCCCCGCCACACTTTGCAGCAGGTGAATCATATACCCGCCACACTCTGCAGCAGGTGAATCATATCCCCGCCACACTTTGTAGCAGGTGCATCATATCCCCGCCACACTTTGCAGCAGGTGAATCATATCCCGCCACACTTTGCAGCAGGTGAATCATATCCCCGCCACACTTTGCAGCAGGTGAATCATATCCCCATCACACTTTGCAGCAGATGAATCATATCCCTGTCACACTTTGCAGCAGGTGAATCATATCCCTGTCACACTTTGCAGCACGTGAATCATATCCCCGTCACACTTTAAAGCAGGTGAATCATATCCCAGCCACACTTTGCAGCAAGCGAATCATATCCCCGTCACACTTTGCAGCAGGTGAATCATATCCCTGTCACACTTTGCAGCAGGTGAATCATATCCCCGTCACACTGTGCAGCAGGTGAATCATATCCCGGCCACACTTTGCAGCAAGTGAATCATATACCCGCCACACTCTGCAGCAGGTGAATCATATCCCCGCCACACTTTGCAGCAGGTGAATCATATCCCCGCCACACTTTGCAGCAGGTGAATCATATCCCCGCCACACTTTGCAGCAGGTGAATCATATCCCTGTCACACTCTGCAGCAGGTGAATCATATCCCCGCCACACTCTGCAGCAGGTGAATCATATCCCCGCCACACTTTGCAGCAGGTGAATCATATCCCCGCCACACTCTGCAGCAGGTGAATCATATCCCCATCACACTCTGCAGCAGGTGAATCATATCCCCATCACACTCTGCAGCAGGTGAATCATATCCCCGCCACACTTTGCAGCAGGTGAATCATATCCCCGTCACACTTTGCAGCAGGTGAATCATATCCCCGTCACACTTTGCAGCAGGTGAATCATATCCCCGCCACACTTTGCAGCAGGTGAATCATATCCCCGCCACACTCTGCAGCAGGTGAATCATATCCCCATCACACTCTGCAGCAGGTGAATCATATCCCCATCACACTCTGCAGCAGGTGAATCATATCCCCGCCACACTTTGCAGCAGGTGAATCATATCCCCGTCACACTTTGCAGCAGGTGAATCATATCCCCGTCACACTTTGCAGCAGGTGAATCATATCCCCGTCACACTTTGCAGCAGGTGAATCATATCCCCATCACACTCTGCAGCAGGTAAATCATATCCCTGTCACACTTTGCAGCAGGTGAATCATATCCCCGCCACACTTTGCAGCAGGTGAATCATATCCCTGTGACACTTTGCAGCAGGTGAATCATATCCCCGTCACACTTTGCAGCAGGTGAATCATATCCCAGTCACACTTTGCAGCAGGTGAATCAGGTGAATCGACTGCTCTATCATTTGCCAAAGAAGTCTTTCCCTAATTCAGGAGTCTCCCAGACATTCCAGGAAATTATGGTTGGACACTGATAAAAGTATCTGTATTAAAATACAACACTGCTTGATTTGCAGATTGTGGGCAAACACACCATACATTCAAAGAGTCTGTCTCCTTGACGGACATCCACCGCGGATGTCTATGGTTCAGTATTTTGGTTACAAGTAACACATTTATCAAATTTTTAAATACAGTATGTAGTACGAATGAAAATAGGAAATCAACAACGTCAAATAATCAATTTAGCAGCTGATATATAAAGCACCAGAATAAAATAAAATGTTTGTGTTGGTATGAGGGGCTCTACATAACACACATCTAGACAGTTGGGTATGGGATCTCTCTCCTGCAACAGATCTTATTGTGTTACTATATATATATTTATTGTTACTTGTTGTGTTACTCATACTCTAGTATTGCAAGCTTACTTTTTAAAAGGGTGAGGTAGCGGCTGGTTGGGTGCTGGTGCCACAGTGTTAGGAGAAGTGCCCATGGGAGGACAATGAGCAGCGTTGTGAGAAGGTTCCGTCTCCTCGGCATGCTGTTGCGATGGTCCATGCCAGTTCATTTCTTTACCTGGATATGGGAAAAAATGGGAGGTTATTTATTGCATTCAGTGTTTATTATACTTGTATTGGTGACAAGCCAGCCGCATTCCCTCACTGGTATCTCTAGCTACTTTGTTAGGTGCCAGGCCACCAGGACGGCTCGGTTTTTGCCACTGAAAATTGTTTACTTATTTATCAAAGTATAATAATCTCCTGATGTAGCAGAGGTTATAGATTTGGTATAGTAAATGCCTCTTATAATAGTTCCCACCTTTCGTGTTATAGCACCAACAGATGAAAGTGAAACAGGTTTGTACAACACTGCATTAAGCTGCATTATGTTACTTAGGAGACTGCAAGTCAACCATTGAGATGCATGAAGGTATAGATTTCTATTCATTTATTTTTTCCCTTATATGCTTCCACAATAATTCAAGACATAGGCATAGGCATATTTAGGTTGCCGCCGGGCTATTCATCATCAGGGGTCCGATAGGACCCCCTGATATTCAGCAAACTCAGATAACCGAAAGTTTTCATCTTCAGATGGCACTTGTTCTCTGATCCCTGCTCCTTTCTATGGGAAGGAGTTCCGGGGATGCAAAGAGGGATCCCTCCGCCACCTCCTCACTACCTCCCCGGCGGCTGTGCGCATGTGTCGGGTCACACATGCATAGCTGGGACGACGGGGAGCAGGTAAGTAATGCAGCTACTTCTGTAGCTGCGATACTAACCACGGGGACAACTGCTTTTCAGAGCAGCTGTCCCTGCACCGGAGCAATGATGAATTGCATCGGTGTCACGTTTCCCCCGCTGCGAGTTGGATACTTAAGTATGCCTTGCAGCGAGTTCAATACGGCCTCCGATGATGAATAGGCCCCATAAAGAGATTTCACCAAACATTTTTTTTTTTAAACATCTACATATCTGCCAGCAAATGGATTAGACATATGCTAGATCATTACTGAAGAATTCAAACATTTAGTAGGTAGTCTCAGGTACATCATTTAGCTTAGTAGTAAAGCGATTTTAATATATATTCAAGTACTGGATTCATTTTTCATTAAAAGTTTGTGTCTTTATAACATTCGGGTCAGGTGTGGGAATCGCCAACATTACACAATTTAGATTGCCGTCACACTCTACTTACTAATAATTACATTCTGACTCGGATACGCGGACACTTGTTCCTTGAACTTGACTTTAATATTACAATGAACCATGTAAAATGGATTATATAATTATCATATCAGCAGAATAGGGTCATTTTTTTTTTTTTTTTTTTAAACCTTTAAATAAAATGTTTTACATTATATTTTTTGACTAGTTATATAGACCAGGCCAAGTTCTTCACAGGGAACATGGAACATCTGATCTATGTCTTTAATTACATCTTAATAAGTTTAATGTTTGGGATCAATCCGTCTGTTTTTTACTCATGAATATTCATAGCTGCCAAGATGATGGCTAACTATATAGATTTACAAGAAACTATACAGCGTTATCGCACATTAAATGTAAAATATGTCTCGCTATGAATCTCAGTATTGCATAATTACAAAGCTGTGTTTTTATTTATATTTCTATTTTGATTTTTTTCAGATTGATATAAAATGGGTCTACAGTAATTTGGGAAGAGTGTAATTTGGGTGATAAATAATGGCGGGTCAGAGGGGCATGTGGGGGGTTTGTGCGGCCAGTTCCCCATATCATTAATCTGCACTAATTGCAGCTGTCCTGTACACCGTGATACAGGGTCACTAATCCGTATTATCCCATTACGCAAATACGGTAAAACTGATTAATAATCTCTTTTGCATTTTTACATTTGGTCACTCGCATGGAAACCGTCGCATGTAAGCGTGAATGCGTGAATGAGCCCTAACAAAGGCCTCCAGCTAATCCCATCACCGCAGAGCTCATTCCTCAGGTATTTCAATGTCTTTTCCAGATTTACAGCTGCAGCAATATAATAATCTGATTAGTTCAGCCTCAGCCTTATAATTAGTCCAAACCTAACATTTCGGGAGAGATGGAAGGAAAGTCATCTCTTCCCTGCCGCAGAGTCTGACTCACCTGTTATTCAGTTATTGTCTCCCGCAGTCAACAACATTGTAAATGGCAATTAAATAGTTACATGTTCGATAATAGCTGACTGATGACAGATGTGTATTTTATTACAGACTGAGGTTCTATTTTAGTTTTTTTCTGACTTTGGACCAGTTCTCCTGTGTTACACTCATATAGTGACCACATAAACCCCCTACTCTCAATCTGTGTATTGCGACAATGCTAATACCAACACCCCCACCCCGGCAGCACAAAGACATGTAACAAAAAGTACAACAATTACAAAATATATTAAATTGAAATCACAGACCCGGGACGTGACCCCAACACCCCTTTATTTCTGCCGATCTAGATCCTTACTTATTTAGCTTTCAACAAATCCTTCCCTGTGTACAGACAGTATATAGACAATGGGTCTGATTCAGCGTCGCAAGTTGGAATGTATTCGTATGTAGCGAGTTTTAGTAAATAGTGCATGCGCAGAAGCGAACATGCGCAGCACACCATCAGAATCCATCACTACAGCGTATAATTATCACGGCAATACTGCCCACCAATACTGCCCACCAAAACTACCCACCAATACTGCCCACCAATACTGCCCACCAAAACTACCCACCAATACTGCCCACCAAAACTACCCACCAATACTGCCCACCAAAACTACCCACCAATACTACCCACCAAAACTACCCACCAATACTGCCCACCAAAACTACCCACCAATACTGCCCACCAAAAGTGCACACCAAAACTGCCCACCAATACTGCCAACCAAAAGTGCACACCAATACTGCCCACCAATACTGCCCACCAATACTGCCCACCAAAACTGCCCACCAAAACTGCCCACCAATACTGCCCACCAAAACTGCCCACCAATACAACCCACCCATACTGCCCACCAAAACTGCACACCAATACAGCCCACCAAAACTGCCCACCAATACTGCCCACCAATACTGCCCACCAATACAACCCACCCATACTGCCCACCAAAACTACACACCAATGCTGCCCACCAAAACTGCCCACCAAAACTGCACACCAATACTGCCCACCAAAACTGCTCACCAATACTGCCCACCAAAACTGCCCACCAATACTGCCCACCAAAACTGCCCACCAAAAGTGCCCACCAATACTGCCCACCAATACTGCCCACCAAAACTGCACACCAATACTGCCCACCAAAACTGCACACCAATACTGCCCACCAAAACTGCCCACCAAAACTGCACACCAATACTGCCCACCAAACTGCTCACCAATACTGCCCACCAAAACTGCCCACCAATACTGCCCACCAAAAGTGCACACCAATACTGCCCACCAATACTGCCCACCAAAACTGCACACCAATACTGCCCACCAAAACTGCACACCAATACTGCCCACCAAAACTGCCCACCAAAACTGCCCACCTAAACTGCACACCAATACTGCCCACCAAAACTGCGCACCAATACTGCCTATCAATACTGCCAATCAATGCTGCCCACCAATACTACACACCAATACTACACACCAAAACTGCCCACCAACAATGCACACCAATACTGCCAACCAATACTGCACACCTATACTGCCCACCAAAACTTCATACCAATACTGGCCACCAATACTGCCCACCAAAACTTCACACCAATACTAGCCACCAATACTGCCCACCAATACTGCCCACCAAAACTGCCCACCAATACTGCCCACCAAAACTGCATACCAACACTGCCCACCAAAACTGCCCACCAAAACTTCACACCAATACTGACCACCAATACTGGCCATCAATACTGCCCACCAATAAGACACACCAATACGGCCCACCAATACTGAGCACCAATACTGCCCACCAATACTGCCCACCAATACTGCCCATCAATACTATACAATACTACACACCAATACTGGCCACCAATACTGCCCACCAATACTGCAGACCAACACTGCCCACCAAAACTGTCCACCAAAACTTCACACCAATACTGACCACCAATACTGGCCACCAATACTGCCCACCAATACTACCACCAATACTGCCCACCAATACTGAGCACCAAGACTGCCCACCAATGCTGCCCATCAATACTATACACCAATACTACACACCAATACTGGCCACCAATACTGCCCACCAATACTGCAGACCAATACTGCCCACCAAAACTGCACACCAATACTGCCCACCAAAACTGCCCACCAAAACTGCCCACCTAAACTGCACACCAATACTGCCCACCAAAACTGCGCACCAATACTGCCTATCAATACTGCCAATCAATACTGCCCACCAATACTACACACCAATACTACACACCAAAACTGCCCACCAACAATGCACACCAATACTGCCAACCAATACTGCACACCTATACTGCCCACCAAAACTTCACACCAATACTGGCCACCAATACTGCCCACCAATACTGCCCACCAAAACTTCACACCAATAATAGCCACCAATACTGCCCACCAATACTGCCCACCAAAACTGCCCACCAAAACTGCATACCAACACTGCCCACCAAAACTGCCCACCAAAACTTCACACCAATACTGACCACCAATACTGGCCATCAATACTGCCCACCAATACTACACACCAATACGGCCCACCAATACTGAGCACCAATACTGCCCACCAATACTGCCCACCAATACTGCCCATCAATACTATACACCAATACTACACACCAATACTGGCCACCAATACTGCCCACCAATACTGCAGACCAACACTGCCCACCAAAACTGTCCACCAAAACTTCACACCAATACTGGCCACCAATACTGCCCACCAATACTACACACCAATACTGCCCGCCAATACTGAGCACCAAGACTGCCCACCAATACTGCCCATCAATACTATACACCAATACTACACACCAATACTGGCCACCAATACTGCAGACCAATACTGCCCACCAAAACTACACACCAAATTACCAAGATGAGGCTCCATTTGCAGCTCTTGTGAAAATACTGCACCTCTGCGGGAGCTTTCTCTAATTCACATATAGCCTGGAGCTCATTGGCCCCTGGGTCCAGGGGGGCCAACATCGTACACCCTGCACCCATATAATTAGTATACTTACCTCTCCGGAGTCCCACATCTGCTTCAACAGATGGAGATCACAGAGAAAATGGCGTGGCGGCCATTTTCCCAGTGATTTGCGCATACGCACTAGAGATGTCTCCAGGAACATAGCGCAGGTGCCAGGTTCCCAGACACCTGCACAAAGCCAGAGTGTACTGCACTGCCGAGGAGGAGGGGCCATTGTGAAATGTGCATGCACGGGCGACAGACACCGCAGTCCCCATAGCAGACTATGGGGACACGGTAAGCTGATAAAATACAGGGACTGTGAGAGAATCAGCGGTTATCCTCCAATATCCCCTCTGCAAATGGAATCTTTAAACTTATTCTGACTCATAACGAGTCACTGTGTAACATTTATACGGGTTCTCATATATATTGATTACAGTAAGTTATTGAGATAAAACTGTGAAGATTTGCAATATATATATGTGTTATATAGCTGAGTGCAACATATTGGTCTCTATGTAAGAACGAGTGCTAACCCCATTAGTAGTAAAGCTTAGCTTAGCACTGTCTGGTACTATACCGCAATGGCACCAGCTGTACAGTCCAGGAGCAGCCTCTCCGGCTTCAGTGAAGCCTTCCAGGTTTTGTTGTGTCCCCGCTGTGCATGTGCCGGTGTCCTTCCCGCAGGCGCATTAGTTAACAATTGTCGCTGGCAACGGTAGAACACCGCCAAGCAAGAGGACGCCACCGGACCTCACCGTACAGGTAGGTAATGTTAAATACTGCAAGCAGATTCGTAAGTTTCTTTGTGATAGTAAATGAAATAAGCCGCCGATATTTGTTGTTATATAATAGAGCCCATTGTCTGTTGTTTTCTCTCATTTTAGACCTAGGAGGGCGTCTTGCTGAACTTAAAGGGGTTTCCCACCTACAAATGCCTTTAATTTATTAAATACCTCTTAATTGTTCAATTTAGGATAGACGGTCCAGATACCCACCATCCCACCAGTCAGGTCTCTTGTCCCGGCTGCAGGGATTGCTGTAAAGGGAATGCAGTCAGGATGCCGACGGTCTAAATGCCGAATGTCGGCTTCCCGACTGTCTAATCCCGGCAAGTGTCTAATGACAGGTGTCAAAATCCCGATGCCTGCATTAGACCTACGCTGGGAGCCCGACACCCGGCTTACCAATCGAAGGTAAGCCGGGCGCTGGGTGCGGACAGCCGCCGGGGGGGGGGGGGGGGAAGGGTTAGGTTAGGGCTCCCGGGGGGGACTTAGGGTTAGGCACCCCCCTGGGAGGTTAGGGTTAGGCTAGGGGAAGGGGGGTTAGGGTTAGGCACCCCGGGTAGACTTAGGGTTAGGCTGCGGGGAAGCGGAGGGGGGGGGTTTAGGTTTAGGCACTTAGAGGGGGGTTAGAGTTAGGCAGTTGGGGGGAGGTTAGGGTTAGGCACCCCTAAGGAGGGTTAAGGTTAGGGGGGAGAGGTTAGGTTAGTAAATAGAAAAAATACTCACCTGTTGGGATCTTCACTGCCGGCCTTCCGCTGTCGGGATTTGAACCGCCGGCAAAGTGTTGCTTGCATTTCCTCTGATGCACAAGGGAATGAATAAGTCAGTTTAGGGAAGGCAGCTGGGTTTAAAACTAAAGCACTGGCCAGCTCCCCATCCTGATGTGCTAATGACCCTGCCATGATCAAGCCCCTTTTAGCAGCCAAATTCTAGTAATCTTGTCTTGTTTAAAAAAAAACCCACATGTTGGAAGATGTTATTAGTATAAGCCTGCACATTGCTGTGTGCAACCTTTAATAAATACATTGTTTAATCTGTGTTACTGTTTTCAGCCACATATTTATATCAGTAAGCAGATGTTATTGGTGCTGTGTTATGTGATAGCTCTGAATCGGATACAGTTGTAGTCATATGGGGGAATTCAATTTTTTTTTCACGCCCGATCTCCTGTCAGAAGTGTTGGGAGATTGGGGGGGGCGATAGTCAATTGTTTAGGGCACTCATGCCTTTTCGTGCATGTCGCAACCAAATAGACTGAGTTTAGCCATGTAAAGCGGCTAAACCCATGTAAAGTCCTGGTTAGCACTCCCAAGTAGCAGTTTGTGCGGCCAAAATCAGGACCTTAGGAGGGTGCGAGCAGAAAGCTTTGAGCCTTCCGCCTTTTCGCCCGATCGGAAAAACAATCGGTAATAGGTGTTAGCCTATTACTAACAGCCACAGGCGAAAACAATGGAATTCCCCCAAAAGAGTTTTGTAATAGAGGTTGAGTCTCCCATTTCCAAAATGCTTGGGACAAAGGGTATTTTGGATAACGGAATATTCCGTATTTTGGAATATTTGCATACCATAATGACATATCTTGGGAAAGGGACTCAAATCAAAACATAGAAAGCACTTATGTGTTATATACACCTCATACACATAGCCTGCAGGTCATTTACTACAATATTTTCAATAATTTTGTGGCTCAAGCAAAATTTGTGTACATACATTAAATTAATTTATGTTTCATATACACCTTATACACACAGCCTGAAGGTAATTTTATACAATATTTTTAATCATTTTGTGCCTTAAATAAAGTTTTGTGTACTTTGGATATGGGAGACTCAACCTGTACATCAAAGGACAATAAAAATACGCAGCTTTTTTTTGTGCACTGTGACAATATTATTGTAGTAAAAAAAAAGGATATTAGAGAAAAAAGGAATTAGAAGAAGTTGCAGGTGGCCATTATAAGGGCAGCACAGGTGGTGTAATGGTTAGCATTACTGCCTCACAGCACTGAGGTCATGGGTTCGATTCCCACCACAGCCCTATCTGTGTGGAGTTTGTATATTCTCCCTGTGGTTGTGTGGGTTTCCTCCCACACTCCAAAAATATACTGGTAGGTTAATTGGCTCTCAACACAAAATTAACCCTAGTGTGTAAGTATGTGTATGTATGTGTGTGTGTGCATGTGAGAGGGAATATAGGGCCTGATTCAGAGCCGCTCGTAAGCGGCCGCTCGTTCGTTCCGACCGATGTTCGCACAACTGCGCATGCGTACGGATTTTAATACGCATGCGCGAACCAGTCAGTGCGGCCGAAAATCGTTTGTTCGCTAAATAGCGAATGCCTGCTATTTTGAGTGACAGGAGGAGGCGTATGTGGGTGGTAACAGGGGACGGTGCTTGAAAACGGGGAGTGGAGATCCGAACGCAGGCGTGCCAAAAGGTCAAAACAGGCGTTTTATGGGTGTGCATAATTAATACAGCAGCGTCATTGACCACGTCACTTGGTTGATTTATAGTCAGAACTGCTCGCAAAATTGTGGTAGGAAAAACCAACCACAAGAATAGCGAGCAGTTCAGACGCTGTTCAATGTACTCGATTAATCTATTAAATAGCGGACATGACGTATGGCGCGAGCGGCCAGGGGGTGTCTTTTTCAAAATTCCGACCGCAAGTTTTGTTCGCTCGTTCAGACATAGAGGCGTGAACAGACCGCAAAGTGCGAACGGTTCATTTGAATAGCCACCCCTTTTTCTGAACGAGCGAGCGCAAATAGCGTCCGGCTCTGAATCAGGCCCATAGAGCATAAGCTCTGCTCGGGGCAGGGACTGATGTGAGTGGCCAAAATATTCTCTATAAAGTGCTGCGGAATATGTGTTCGCTATATAAATAACATAATAAATAAAACTTAAGTTATCTGATAGGGTAATGTCTTTAATTCATGTAACTTTATATTTGAGCATGTTTCCAGTAGCTCCTCTAAAGCACCAATTCCATTAAAAGAATTTTTCCCTGCTTTGCTTCATCAGACTCATCTTAATTATGTATTATTCTGCAAAATTTCCACAATATTATGTGACTATCATGGTAGTCACAGTTGCATTATGGTATGAGCAGAGAGGCCTTGAAATGTCCCTCTGATATCCATTGCACTGTAAAATCCTCCCTCTCCTTGTCCCTTTCTGCTATCCCATGACATTTTGTGAGGCGTGTGTGACTGTGTATGTGTGCGTACATGTGACTGGCAGCCATGCTGGTCTGTTCTTCAGAGATATTGTGAAAAGTAGATAATAATTTTTCAAAAGACAGCTTAGAAAAAAGATGAATGCTCGAAGGTACTTAACTTAAGCTACTTAAAGAAATAAAAATCTTTTGGAGATTTCTGCTTTAAATAAGAAAACTTTAATCTTTACAGATCTTTAAGCGGATTCTTATAAAATGGTCACATTGTCTTTGCGGATGAACTTGCGGAAGCGCATCCGAGGGTCCTAGGATGTATAACAGAAGCTGGGAGTCTGCTCTTTAGTCAATTTAAATGTCAGAAAAGACGTTTGAGGGAACATAATTTCCTCCGATTATGAAATACTGTCGAGTTCCTGGAGAGTTTACAGTAAGTTTCAGGTTGACATATGTAATAGAATGTGACTAGAGGCAAAGTCATTAGAAATATTCCAGATTTACACTCGACTGGAAGCAAGTAGCTGTTATTTTTAATGCCAAACATACTGTATATGTCCATTAGATGTTATAGCCTACGACTCCAGCCAGAAAAACTCACAGAATAAGAGATTTCTGAAACTGCTGGTATTTTCTGCGTACTTGCCAACATTCTGGCTGCCCCTTAATGGAGGTGCCCGGTTGGAAGACTTTCCTACTTTTCAGGGGAGGTGAAAGTGCCAATCGATTGGGGGTGGGGAGGGGGTGGTGCCGGCCTGTCCAGTAGCGCATGCAGTGGGGTTTACCCCCCCCACTGACAGACTTGAGAGGCACCATATTCTTAAGCCCCGCCCACCTCCTGGCCAAATGCAGTGATTCACGGATCAATCAGGAGGAGGCGGAGCCAATATGATCTTATTCTATTAAAGTCACATAATTTGGCTCCGTCCCCGCACGATTAACCCGCGATTAGTGGCATTTTGCAGCTAGGGGGAGGGGCCTAATGACATGGCGCAAGGTGTGTGTGTGTTTATACTGTACTGTATGTGTGTGTAATAATATATATATATATATACACACTACCGTTCAAAAATTTGGGGGTCACTTAGAAATTTCCTTATTTTTTAAAGAAAAGCACTGTTTTTTTCAATGATGATAACATTAAATTAATCAGAAATACACTCTATGCATTGTTAATGTGGTAAATGTCTGTTTTTTTAAACGAATATCTACGTAAGTGTACAGAGGCCCATTTCCACCAACCATCACTCCAGTGTTCTAATGGTACATTGTTGCTAACTGCGTTAGAAGACTAATTGATGATTAGAAAACCCTTGTGCAATTATGTTAGCACAGCTGGAAATGGGTTTGCTCGTTAGAGAAGCTATAAAACTGGCCTTCCTTTGAGCTAGTTGAGTATCTGGAGCATCACATTTGTGGGTTCGATTATACTCTCCAAATGGCAAGAAAAAGCAGAGGCGTCACTAGGGTTGGTGTCACCCGGTGTGGTAGGTCATGGTGTCACCCGCCCCCTCCCCCCCCCCACAATGACCTCGTGTATCACACCACACGGAATCCTTAATGTTTTGTACTAGTTTCACATGTAAATCATAATTCCTGAATATCAGTAAATGCAATACAATATCATATACACAGGTAAAATTAAACAACATTTACATAAGAGTTATGCAAATGAAACTCAACGCCTAAATTATTTTTGCACACTTGCAAGGTATTACTGATATGAGTAAAGGGAAGTGGGTGTCTTTATATTGTGCTGTGGCAGTACTGCGATCCCACACATTTGAATAATTTTGCAGAACTGTGTGAATGATTGCTACCGCATTCACATTAGCGACACAGGAGAGCAGAAGGGGTACAGACATGTAGAAAGGGGAACAGGGGGAACAGAGATGGAAGGGCAGGGTACACAGGAGAGCAGAATGGGTTTAGACATGGGGAGAGGGGAACTGGTGGCAAAAAGGTGGGAGAGGAGACTACACAGGAGAGCAGAAGGGGTACAGACATGGAGAAAGGGAAACGGGTATGAGGGCAGAATACACAGGAGAGAAGAAGCAGGGGCAGAACTTTGGGAGACAATGGAGGCGCCTGCCGCCGGGCTCCAGCTCTGAAGGGGCACCTCCTCCATTGTCCACAACATATTCACCCCACTTAGGGCTGTAACTATGTACCCGGAGTGTACCATCACGGCCGCCCAATAGATGGCACCTCTTCCCGGCACCTGAGAAGCCACCATACACTAGTGGAGAACTCCGTGTCAGACCATCAGCTGCTGTCTTAAACTATCTATAGTCTGTCTGCATGAGAATTGCTACATTACATTGTCAGCGGCTGTGATGGGGGGGGGCACCAAATTATAACTTGCCTCCGGGTGTCTGGAATGAACTTACGCCACTGAGAAGCAGGGGTACAGACATGGGGAATGGGGGTGGCAGGGCAGAGTGTAAAGGAGAGAAGGGAACACGGGGCACAGAGGTGGAAGGGCAGAGTACACAGGAGAGCAGAAGGGGTATAGACATGGGGAGAGGGGAACAGGGGGCACAGAGGTGGAAGGGCAGGGTACACAGGAGAGCAGAAGGTATACAGAAATGGGGAGAGGCAAACAGGGATTACAACGTCTGAAATACTATTGGATTAATATTGAAATTAGCGATATGTTTGTTACAAACAAATGGTAATTTCAATACAATCCACTTTTGCTTCAGGAAAAAAAAAGTATATATATATATATATATATATATATATATATATATATATTCAACTAAAAACTAAAAGACAGACAATATAGTGTGTATATATGGCAATTAGTAAATAAACAGGTCTGTAAAGTACATACTATTAGTAACTTCGTTCCAATGCACACTGTCAGGCAGCTGAGCCAGCCAGGACTGAGCCTGCACTGGGTGTGTGCGCACTTGAATGCAGGATTGCAGGTCAGGTGACAGGTTCTCCTCCCTCTTGGCAGGGCGCTCAGTCTCCTCTCCTCCTCCTTCTCCCTCCCAGAATGACCAGCGCGGAGCCGGCGTGCCACACTGCACTTAATGACGTCATCGCGGCGTGACGTCACCACGGCCGGCGTCCACACACAGAATGTACGGACCCAGCGGCGGCATGCAAAGGCAATCAATATGGGGTTGTCATTGCAGACTGATGAGTCGGCGGTGGTGATTGATTGAGGCCGCGGCGCTTGGCGGCGGGCCGGAGCTTGTGAAAGGAATTGCGGTCGCGTCTGTGGATGGGGGTGCGGGTGTGATTGCAGCTCTTTTTGGTGTCACCCCTTGAAGAGTGACACCTGGGTGCGGGCCGCACCCCCCGCACCCCCCTAGTGACGCCACTGAGAAAAAGAGAACTTTCATGTGAAACTCGACAGTCTATTCTTGTTCTTAGAAATGAAGGCTATTCCATGCGAGAAATTGCCAAGAAATTGAACATTTCCTACAACAGTGTGTACTACTCCCTTCAGAGAACAGCACAACAGGCTGTAACCAGAGTAGAAAGAGAAGTGTGAGGCCCCGGTGCACAACTGTGCAAGAAGAAAAGTACATTACAATCTCTAAGTTGAGAAATAGACGCCTCCCGTAGGCCCTTTCTGGCAAAGGACCTTTTTGGGGATTAGCAGCCTTATTTGACTATAACTGACTACCATCTGACAATTGCCATTTGCCCTGTTTATTCCCATTTTGGCAACGCAGGCTTCCACATGGGATTCACGCCCTCAGTCCTCTACACGATTTGTACACAGTTGGTTTTATAAAAGGTCTTCTTTCCTAGCAACGCAACATATCATCTACGATGAGAAAGTACAATGCTCCCTGCTGCATGATTCCAATCTTATCTTATCTGCAATGTGTTCAGCACCTTTTCATTTAGTCTCTGAGCCACTAGTCATCTGTTATAGGAAGAGACAGAACTGTCCTCTGCTGTCCTTTGCTAGTTATAATTTGGATTGCCTGCCCTTTTTTTGTTGCCTTGAGTTTCTTTTCTGCTACAGAAAATTATTTAGTTCTCCTCTCATGGGACATTGGCCCTCATGCAGACCCGGTCGTTAGATGCAAGCGGCCGCTCTGAATGAGGGCGGACGCTTGCATCTTGAAGTGCGGCCTCCTGGTCGCTAGCTAAGCTGTGGGTTACCACCCACAGCTTAGTGACCGACCAGGGTGATGGTCACGATGGTCAAGACCATCGCGCCCATAGGGGCTTGCGACGAGACCTTAAGGTTGGGTCTTGGCAAGCACAAGCCCCAGGGAGCTCCCTGCTCTGATTGAGCAGGAAGCTCCCCACTGACATCATTGATGATGTCAGTGGAGCCGCCCCCAAACGGCAAGTGCTCCGTCGGGAATGCCTCCGTTTGGCCGGCCACCCCCCCTGGCCGCCTCCCAAATGGGGCGAGCTGTCATTCAACATCGACAGCTCGCCCACTTTGGTGCGAGACCCGTAGCGATAGAGTGCCTGTCGCTAGCTGGGTCTCGTGCATGTGCATGTCGGAGCCGGCTCCAACGTGCGCATGCCCAGTGGATCAACATCGACCCGGTTGCGAGCGCTGAGGGGGGGAGAGGAAGTAATGTGAATACGAAGAATTCATATCAGTTCTCAGTGGTCGCCAGGACGGGCTCCTAACGAATCCCCTGTCCCGGCGACTCACCAATGGTACATGTAGGCGAATACAGATTCCTTACTGCCACAAATTACACACACAAACACACTTGTCTACTCTCCCGGGGAAGGTCGGGAGCCTCCCAAAAATAGGGTGGCGCTTTCGGTCCCCCAGAAAGGTCGGCAAGTCTCCCGGCCAGCGCCACATCCCCCACTCCGCCGGCGTCCACTCTGGCTTGTATGTGCCTAAGTGGGCGGTCCGGGGGAGTCGATGACGAGATTCGCGCTGAATCGTGTCATCTTGGCCCCGACCCTGGCTGCACAATGCCGGTAATCTCGGCGGGAAAATGGCCAGCAACAGAAGTTTTTATTTTTAAAGCGGTCATCATTATTAAAGCGGCAATCATTTTAAAGGCAAAACCAAGCTGGTTTTGCTTTTAAAAATTATTGCCGCTTAAAATACTGTATACGGAATAGGCTTGTCGGACTTACCGCAGCAACAGCAGATTGCACTCTATTATATAAGCCCCTCCATCATTGGATGAGGCAAAAGACTTCATGGTAATAATGTCAGATTTCTCTCTCTCTCTCTCTCTCTCTCTCTCTCTCTCTCTCTCTCTCTCTCTCTCTCTCTCTCTCGTGCCCTTTAAGTGCATAAACGCTGTCCTTAAGCCACATCCCTGACCTTGGTCGAGTCTCATTACTGACAACCATCATCCCTCATCCCTTGCCCACACCATATATTCCTAATCACTTCTGCATTACACTTGGCCCCAGGTATTCAGACAAAAACAAATAATAAAAATAAATAAAAATAAGAAACACAGGATTAGTTTGTTTTGGGAGAATAGATAAAGCGAAGGAACGGCGTGTTGTTATTCATTCTCTTTTGGTATGGTGCGGAGGGCGCTCCAGGGCTCGCTGTTTGTGCTGCAATCACCGGGAACCAAATTACTTAAGTCATGCAGATTCCTGGAGACCAATGAGGAGCCCGGCAAGGGCCGTGAAGGATTTGAGACAATGCCTCAATTATTCATGAGGATGACCTCTGCTTCTACACCCCATGTATTATTCATGCTTGTTTGTTCTCTGCACAACTCTCCTCCAATTTAAATCCAGATAAAGGGAACAGCTCCATCTGTCTCTCCCACTTGCTTGTTTTATTTCCCAATTACTGAGCCACCTCTCGTTCCAACCCTGCTCTAGAAAACAAGATGTGTTTTCCTAAATATCTTACGGTGGAAAAAATTGCGCAGTTATGCAGAATGGGGCTGATTCTGAAGTGGGAGCAAAGCAAAATAAAAAGTGACATTGTTTCTGGAACTGCAATGCAAGGAGTGCAAGTATATTTGTTCTTTTTGCATGCAGGATGAATACTGGCTGCTTTTGCATGTAGCCCAAATATAAATCTCTCTGCATATTTTACATCTGCCCCTCCCCCTCCTTTCTTCAGGGCAACCTGGTGCAAAGTTATTTGCTTTTTGTTTTTCTTTGCTTTTTGTAGATTTGGATCGGGACCCCTGAGATTAGCTTTATTAGTAGAACAGTAGACAAAGCTTGTTAACTTTATTAAGGTTCTTCTCACAGGGACCAATGCTACTGGCTGGTGTTTGGACGACTGAGAGCGAACAGATTTGAGTATCTGAATACCATGAGCATAGACTGACCACTGAAAGAGGGGCCTATTCAGTAAACCTAAAAATTCTCTGGAGATAATTAGCTTTAGAACTCGCATGGAGTTCTAGCTAATTATCGGTGGAATTCATCATTCCACCTCTCCATAAGTATCTATTCTGAAAAGCTGTCATTTTTGCGATGACAGCTTTTCGGGAAATAGATACTTTTCCCTGCCTACACTACCTTATCGCATCTGGAAACAGTGCTGCGCATGCGCTGTTACATCTGTAAAACCAGCGCATGCGCAGCACTGCCTACAGATGCGTTAAGTTTGTGTACCCCTCCTGCCCCCCCCCCACCCCCTCCCCCTTCCGCTCACCTTCCCCCCCCCGACTTACCTGTCTGCGCAGCAGCCTCCGGCTCCGTCCTGCTGATCTGTCATGTGGTTTCCCAGCAGACCACATGACAGATTAGAAAAAAAAAAAAACTTTTTTTTTTTCTAAACTTTCTTGTGCTCTGCTGGGGAGCACACATGTCCGACCAGCCTCCGGAGCCTGAGGACGGCACAGAGCGCCGGAGGGACTCATCGGGGGACCTGCATACGCGGACACAGGTAAGTTTCACCTGCTATTCGCCACCTCACAGTGGCGAATAGTAACTGCAACAAATTCCGAAAATTGATAATTATCGGAATTTGATGAATACCACAATTTCCACATCCCCATTCTAATGTACTAATGTATGGGGAGTGTGGAAATTAACGCAGGGGAACTTAGCAAGGAGATATCTGTGATATCTCCTGTGCTAAGTGGCTACATGAATACCAAAATAACGTTATTTAAGGAAAATGTCCTTAAAAACTTTATTTTAGTGTTGATGAATAGGCCCCATAGTCTGAAGGTGGTCTCAGGACTGCAATACAGCAGAAGCCAGGGCCGGACTGATGTGTATCGGTCTGGTCTCAAAATGTGGCCGAGCAGCTCTACCTCCCGGCGCTCTGCTCGGCAGGGATATTAAAGGACGGGGGCGTGCCGCGAGGCCAGGCCCCTGATGACTCGTGGCACACCCTTGTGAGATGTCACCACGCCCCTTTTGTGGAGAGGACATGCCCCCTTTGCCCCTTTGAGCCCTTTGCCCCTTTCAGCCTGCTTACTACCTTAAGCAGGCTGTTTGGCATCCGCCCGTGTATGCCAAACATCTGCGCGTCTGCATGTGGAAGCCTATCCCATCCACTGCATTATGGAAGGATGTACCAGTGTGCTGATCAGTTTGGTTGCCAGCTGTCAGGACGCCAGGTAAACAAATTGTGCTTATTTTCATTCACTTTGTCAGTTTGTCATTAAACATGTTTCTGCTTCCTGGAGAAATTGCAATACTAACATACTCAGGGGGTCTATGTACTAATCTGTGGAGAGAGATGTAGTGGACAGAGATAAATTATCAACCAATCAGCTCCTAACTGTCTCTTTACAGGCTGACATTGAAAAATTTTAGGAGCTGATTGGTTGGTACTTTAACGCCATCCACTTTATCTCTCTTCAAGGCGTAGTACATAGACCCCCAAGTAATATGTCCCAATAAATGTACTATATACTGTATATATATATATATATATATACATATATATATATATAATATATTTATTTCATATGATTGCAGAGATTTGGGGCATATGAAGCCCAAACCATGCCACATACAGCTATAGTATTGGACATTTATATTATATTAGTAAATCATCCCCATCATTTCTAGTGTGTTTGGCAGTAAATCTGCACCTATACCACATCTCATCTCCCCTGAGCTCTGTACAGCAATTTCAGGCCATCCAGCATGACCCCTTCCACCAGCAATTTCAGGCCATCCAGCATGACCCCTTCCAACAGCAATCCCAGGCCATCCAGCATGACCCCTTCCACCAGCAATCTCAGGCCATCCAGCATGACCCCTTTCACCAGCAATCTCAGGCCATCCAGCATGACCCCTTTCACCAGCAATCTCAGGCCATCCAGCATGACCCCTTTAAACAGCAATCCCAGGCCATCCAGCATGACCCCTTCCACCAGCAATCCCAGGCCATCCAGCATGACCCCTTTCACCAGCAATCTCAGGCCATCCAGCATGACCCCTTCCACCAGCAATCCCAGGCCATCCAGCAGGACCCCTTCCAACAGCAATCCCAGGCCATCCAGCATGACCCCTTCCACCAGCAATCCCAGGCCATCCAGCATGATACCTTCCACCAGCAATCCCAGGCCACCCAGCATGACCCCTTCCACCAGCAATCCCAGGCCATCCAGCATGACCCCTTCCACCAGCAATCTCAGGCCATCCAGCATGACCCCTTTCACCAGCAATCTCAGGCCATCCAGCATGACCCCTTCCACCAGCAATCCCAGGCCATCCAGCAGGACCACTTCCACCAGCAATCCCAGGCCATCCAGCATGACCCCTTTCACCAGCAATCTCAGACCATCCAGCATGACCCCTTTAAACAGCAATCCCAGGCCATCCAGCATGACCCCTTCCACCAGCAATCCCAGGCCATCCAGCATGACCCCTTTCACCAGCAATCTCAGGCCATACAGCATGACCCCTTTAAACAGCAATGCCAGGCCATCCAGCATGACCCCTTCCACCAGCAATCCCAGGCCATCCAGCATGACCCCTTTCACCAGCAATCTCAGGCCATCCAGCATGACCCCTTCCACCAGCAATCTCAGGCCATCCAGCATGACCCCTTTCACCAGCAATCTCAGGCCATCCAGCATGACCCCTTCCACCAGCAATCCCAGGCCATCCAGCAGTACCCCTTCCAACAGCAATCCCAGGCCATCCAGCATGACCCCTTCCACCAGCAATTCCAGGCCATCCAGCATGATACCTTCCACCAGCAATCCCAGGCCACCCAGCATGACCCCTTCCACCAGCAATCTCAGGCCATCCAGCATGACCCCGTCCACCAGCAATCTCAGGCCATCCAGCATGACCCCTTTCACCAGCAATCCCAGGCCATCCAGCATGACCCCTTCCACCAGCAATCCCAGGCCATCCAGTATGATACCTTCCACCAGCAATGCCAGGCCACCCAGCATGACCCCTTCCACCAGCAATCCCAGGCCATCCAGCATGACCCCTTCCACCAGCAATCCCAGGCCATCCAGCATGACCCCTTCCACCAGCAATCCCAGGCCATCCAGCAAGACCCCTTCCACCAACAATCCCAGGTCATTCAGCATGATACCTTCCACCAGCAATCCCAGGCCACCCAGCATGATCCCTTCCACCAGCAATCCCAGGCCATCCAGCATGACCCTTTCCACCAGCAATCCCGGGCCATCCAGCATGACCCCTTCCACCAGCAATCCCAGGCCATCCAGCATGACCCCTTCCACCAGCAATCCCAGGCCATCCAGCATGACCCCTTCCACCAGGTACTAAATGTACTGAAAATACGCTAATGTTGTAGCTGCCTGGATATGGATTGAGACGTCCACCGGCAGCTTCGCAGATCCAAGCAAGTGCATACAAAGTACAAACACACAGAAGTGGTCACAGATCCTCCGACAATCGACCAACTGAGTAATACTATGATCGCGCAGTTTGGCAGCAGGAACTGAGACATTGGCACCAAGTTTTCTGCTTAAGGGATGAAAGTAGTTTGCTGAGACACGCACCAAAAATGGCCGCGAGATGCCTGCGTTTTTGCCGCCACTCCTTGTAACCTCTCCAAAATGGCCCCTGAATGCCAATCACTTGGCAAATAAATCCTCACTGTGTGCAGGGTACATTGGCGTGTGTGCAGTGCGACCGTGACGCATATATTTGCTCAACTGTGTAATTATCAGTATCGACATCTGAATGAGGCTCTGATGCCACATAGCGCTGTGACCTGGAAACTACAACTGAGTGATGCACAGATGGAGAATCCTGCTGCGCCAACAACACGCCAAAACCGGACCAATGACACTTAGGGGTACATTTACCAGACTACGGTTTATCAAATCCGCTGATGATCGGATTTAAAACACCAAATGTAATAAAAGCTAAATCAGGCTTATTTATCATTTAACATTACAGTTGCCATTTTAAATCCATGGGTCAATCTGTGTCTTTGAAAACCCGACGGTTAGTAAATCTACGCCTTGGACTTTTATATTGACCCATGACTCTATATTTTAATCTATAACACATCTGCCCTGTGGTATTAAGTGAAACAATCACTTGTAATTATTGTAAACTGGTGTAATCCAGCATTTCCAAAGGCTCCATTTATCAATAAGTCAATGGGTTCCTCTTCCTACCTCCCTACACTCTATCATGTGATTTGCAATATTTCTTCTAGGAATACTTCCCCTCTGAACAACAGGATCTCTGTGGTACATGTACTGCTCTAATCCTCCTTTTATTAGCAGAAAGTCAAAAATACTTATTTATTTAAAATAAAGAGGCTCTCTAATCGGAATTAGGGGAAAATATATATATATATATATATATATATATATACAGTATATATATAATTTTTTTTTTTTTAAATAGTTTTTTCCATTTTAATTATTTCTGACAAATCGAACTGGAAACTGGTTTCCAGCTCCTTTGTGTCTATCGGCAGAGCAAGGGTCTCGCGTGCACAGATGCATCCAGATTATTCGGACCGCTGCCAGCCAGTATTGCCACCAGATAGGTGGGGATCGCTCAGGTGCTCTGATGATGCTTTATCTATAAATTGCGGCAGTAAGTGATTTTCTATTGATGCTATAGGCAGCGATCGACAGCTTGTTATAGTGTCCTAAACCCATATAGAAAATTACAATATTCAGAGTCTCGATTAATGACAGGTGCAGTATCTTTACAGCAGAATATAAAAGTCTTTAACATCTGTTCATTATTCCCGGCCAGCTTATTACAATTGGAACATAAGTAGGTAGGACAGGCTCAGATCATCGTGGAGCTGGTGAATGTTTCATGCTGGAATGCAGGATTCTGTGGTTTGATTGGATCTTATTTATTATTCATATCTTTGGAAAATGATTAATAGGCATAAAGGAGGATATGTACCAAGCCTTGGAAAGAGATAAAGGAGCTCATTCAGGCCCATTCGCAAGCGGCCGCTGGCTCATTCGTGGCCGATGGCAAGCGGCCGCGCATTCGCACGCTTCGTTCTGCACGTGCGCAAACTACTTGGAGCGATCGAGACCCGTTCGCTCGCCCAGCAAAGACAGCCCAGTGAAATGAGTGACAGGAGAGGCCGTTTGTAGGTGGTAACAGGGGCAGGATACTAATAACAGGGGGGGGGGGGAGGTGCGAACGCAGGCATGCCTGAGTGTTCCAACGCCGTTTCAGAGGTGTGCATAATTATCAGCCATCGTCATAGTACACGTCACATGCCTGTTTTATACACTGAAGTCCTCGCAGTGCTTGCTGTAAGGTAAGGCAACCACAAGCGCTGCGAGCCCTTCCGATGGTCCTCGATGTACCAATGTTTTAATAAACTTCCTGGAGATGACGTGCGCTAGTGGGCGTCTCTACATATGCTAATGGGTGTCTATAGACACAAAGTGATTGCTCGCCAACACAAAGTGGGCGTGCTTATGCCTTTACGAGCGAGCGCCTGCCATGCCGTCACTTTGCCGAATTTGCATAGGCTGGGTGCGATCGCCTCTGAATGAGCTCCAAAGTACCAACCAATCAGCTTCTAACTGTCATTTTTCAAACTGAGGGGTCTATTTACTAAGCAGTGTTAGGAGACAGAGTGAAAAGTGATAAGAAAGTGATAAGGTTCCAGCCAATCAGCTCCCAACGGTCATTTTTCAAACCCAGCCTGTGAGATGACAGTTGGGAGCTGATTGGCTGGCACCTTATCACTTTCTTATCACTTTTCACTCTGTCTCCTAACACTGCTTAGTAAATAGACCCCACACCCTGTAAAGTGACAGTTAGGAGCTGATTGGTTGGTCATTTATCTCCGTCCACTTTATCACTCTTTAAGGCTTAGTACATCTCCCTCATAGAATGTTGCTGTTACCATGGCTGACTTCACCTCCTCCCCCGCACACACACACAAGTGGCACTCGAGGACCCGTGGCAGCCTTCACCCCACACACACAAGTGGCACTCGAGGACCCGTGGCAGCCTTCACCCCACACACACAAGTGGCACTTGAGATCCCTATCTCATCTCCCATCTGGAATTATTGCAATCGGCGCTAGGCAGCCAGTGCGGGGAAAGTCACAACAATCCTGATTAGATGAGATGCTTCAGAATACTGGCAACAATCCCAGGGAGAAAAGTTAATATAATTAAATTATAATTAAAGTTGTTTTTCTCTGTTCATCATCTGTAGACTCAATATTGCACCAAATTTCATAATTAGAAAAATATAAATAAATGATACGTCAGAGCCTGCACATAACAGCAGTAATATATGGTTACAACTTGAAATAAACAGAAAATAAAAATACAACTTAGTTGCATGTTCTTCAGTTATGATATAAATGGGGAAACATTGATCTTATTACAGGGGCTCACATGCTGTACTTATGGCTCTATTTATGAAGAAGTGGTGATAATTCCATGCAGAGTGGTACTCGGCGGTCCGATGATCATGGCTGGCAGCGGTAGGGCACAGTAGGTCAGTGTTGGTGCCAAATTTATCTCCTGACAAGCTGGGCATATTGTACTGTAGCAGATTTGCAGCGCAATAAAAAAACAGGTTATCTTTTATTACATAGCAGTTTTTTACCTTAACTTCCCTTTTCTTATCACATGGTTCCGTGAATGCACCAAATGCGAATCACAGGTCACACTCGGAAATTTGCCTTTCTCACCTTAGTTAGGTGAGTATGGTTCATATAAAATTGTAATTTGAATTATTACGGCAAGACACTATGGTGTATTTTAATCAATTATCAGGACTTAGGGCCTGATTCAGGTTGGTTCGCAAGACTGGGTTCGCACGTAGCCGGCCGATGTTTGAATTCTGCGCATGCGTATGCATGGCAGTGCACGTGTGTGAAGCGACCGCTGTGATAGTGAATCGATCACAGTACGCACGCAGTCCCATTACCACGGTGATTGACAGGAAGTGATCGTTTGGAGGTGGAACGCAGGCCTGCCTGTGCATTTGAACGCCGTTACAGGGACGTGCATAATTAAGCCCCTGCGATTGTATACGCAGCCAGAGATCTAGTTGGCGACAGGAAGTTTAGCAGTTTGTGCGGCAGGTCATGGTCAACCACAACTGTAACATCGAACCCACAACAATGGGTTCGATGTTACCGATGTTTTCACTGACTTGCGGATGCATGTTATGGGAAGTGGGCGGCTTTATACAGTGATGGGCGTCTTGGTATAGAGCTGCGGTTGCCGTGCGTTTGCATGCATTAGCATATTTTCACAGCGAGCGGGTGAGTGTGAACGCAGCCTTGCGAACCAACATGTATCACGCCCTTAGTCCAGATAATTATTATTTCTTATAACTGCATATCATGGCAATAGGAAGTGAACTATCAGTCTAATGTACCATTAATTACATGCAGGGGCTGTCATGCGAGCCTGCCCCTAGGGTCGCCGAGAAGGGTTGGTAGTGGGTACTACTGGAGGGGACTGGCGGGGGGCCCGGTTTTGGCTCCGCTCCCCCCTTCCTCTAAAATCACAGCAGCCCAGCAAACGCTGCGTTGTGCTGGGCTGCAGTGGGAGGCTGCTCGCAGACGTAGCAGTCTCCTATGCCTGTGGGGGGGGGGGGCGATCACGCCTCCACCCCCGCGGCTTTGTGCCAGGCTAAAGAGCTCACAGCTCCCCCCTCCCCAGCGCGTGGCGCTACAAAAATCTTTTTTTTAAAAAAATCCTAAGGGGGTGTGGCCACTCTGGCAGCGATTAGGTCACGCCCCCTTCACCAGGGCCCGGCCACCCTCTCTACGTCCCCGCCTGTCCCTACGATGTGTAAGAAGTAAAGTGACCACTAATGCGAATAGTTTAAAGTGCCTTGAGAGGTGAGCGATTTGCCAGAAAATCATATATATGGCAATATTACGTGCAGCCTTTCAGAGCATTTTTTTTTTTAGTATCATTGATGCGCCCATCTCCAAATTGGGGACGGGGGGGGTGAGGGGGTCTATTATAGACTATTTGATGCATCAGATTAACTTTTGGAGCACGCATACTGTATGAGGGATGACCATTTGAATGATCCAGCATATCCTGGCAGCAATGTGACGGCTAGCCCCTATACATTCCTTAGGCATTGGTCTATGGATCATCCCCAGCTCTTTGTTGCTAGTCTCACACCTTTTTAGACTGAAATATTTCCCTCCGTACTTTTCTATTACTGTACTGTCAACGCTTCTAGTAAACGTCTGCTGAAATCCTTCCAGCAAGCCGTAAATTAGTTGCATTTCTTCCTCTTGGCTCCGGAGGTGGTACAAACGTGCCAGCCGCCAGCAGTTCCCCACTCTATTTTATTTGCATCAAGACCCTTTAATTTCAGCATTAAAGACAATGCGTCTGTGTTTTCTGGTGTGCAGAGGTCCATTCATAACACAGGAGGAGACAGCACAGATGCTGGAACAGTATAATATTGTCACTCGTAGTCTGGTCACAGCTGCCTCACTGTCCTACGAGTGTGAAGACTCCAGGTTGCCTGACTGTCTGGTTCTCTCTGACTGCCTGGCTTAGGGGAGCATTATAATATTATTTTACCTCAGTCCATACTTGCCAACTTACTGGCATTAAGGGGTGGGGGGTGGGATTGAGAGGTAAATTGTGTGTGTTGGGAGATAGCGTGATGACACATGGTCCAGCCCCTCGTTACACAATGCCGCGATTACTGGGAATGCGAAGCGGGCGCCCACGATGATGTGTTTTCAGTGTGAGTCACATCATCGTTTGCCCGACCTGCCTATCTCACTCAATAAGTGAGCAGGTGGCATTTGGCTCCGGAAGACTTGCCCAGTCTTCCAGGTGGCTGGAAGCGCCACATGATCTTCGGGAGCCTCCTGACCATTCCAGGAGAGCAGCTCAGTCTCTTATGTTCCTGTGTACAATGTATCACATGGGTGCCTGTCTGCAAAACGTAGGTCTTTGAAGAGAGGACTTGACCAAAATGATGTGATTCTCATAGAGTCCCACCATCCTGACCCCATAGACCCACAATTCCCAGCATTATGCTCCCAGCACCACACGTTTCACTAAGAAGTGAGCGGGATGGGGTGGGACGTGGGACATTTCAGGAGAGTAGGCACAAATTGCTATCATGTATCTAGATCATTCTATAAAACAATAGCTAGAATCTGTGGGCAACACCTCCACTAGAAGGTTTGATAAATCTCCTCCTGACTGGATCAGCTCTGAGTCCTGTGCAATCATGTGCCGCATTTTACAATTAATACACAGTATATATAATAACAATGATCTGTAGAACTAGAAACGGCTTGAACTGCTGAGAACAGTGCGGGTTTGCGCAACGCTCAGGAACTGGAAAACGGAGTGAATTTGCCCACAAGGGGGCGTGCACGCCATGCGTAACAATTATGGCCAAATTGAATTCAACTCTGTATCAGCTACTGTACTTGGTATTTGGGCTAAACAGCAGAGTTCTAGGTTGCCCAGTGTTACTGATGTTAAATGGCCATCACCCGACTGCATTTTCCATCATATCTGATTTGATTCTATAATGATTTAAATGTAGTTCACACACGCAGTGATTTGCAGTTAATTTGATCTAAAACAACCAAATTGGCATTGAAATTGGTTCCTGATCTCTGTATTCTCACAGGACATAGATAATCGTCCGGCCTAAATTGCACCAACCAGTGGGACATATCATTCCTCTGCTGGAATGAATGATATCAGTAACAGCCAAAGAGCATTTGTCATTTATTTGGTTTCCAGATCTTGAAAACACAGCGCTCAATATAATTAACAAAGCTGTTTTGAATTACTATGGAAACCCAATTGTATCAAAATAAATTTTCCATGAGGGGGATTGGTTTTCTTAGTGCTGCAAAGACGTGATCCTGGTCTCTCAATCAGTGACCTATACATCAAAATATGGAGATGAGGTGGACTGTCTTTTGCTGCATATGGCGGTGAGAGAAAATCACTAATCAACGCAATCGATCTGTACATTTCATCAAAGCGGTCAATTGTTGCTCGCTGATAGTGGCGTAGAGTGGTACGGTTTGCCGGCCAGTCTCAGGGTATCTGAAAACACAATCTTGGCCTTTCAGCTCCACATAGTATAAAAAAAAAAACACTTCCAAATTTGAAATATACTTAAAATGTTAAAAAAGATCAAACACTACTTAAAAAATATTGCCCGATGAAAAAAAAGTTTAAAAAAAACAGAAAAAACCCAAACAAATAAAGCATTTTTTTTTTCTTGCTATCACCTTCAATTATAAAATATAAAGATGATATTTGCTATGCAATTAAAACTTAGAAATTATGTAAAACAAATAGGTGTAGACTAAGGAATAAAAATGCTGTTTCCATATTGACTGACAAAATTTCCAAAAAATGTATTTGTTCTAGTCATGAAGGGTCAACAGCCCACTGGTCATCAAATAGTTAAACTTAATTTTGAATCCCAAACATAGAAATTTACAGTGTTTTACAGCTGTGTCTTCCGAATGGGGAATTAAAAGGGAGCTCAAACGTATAAATAAACAGCATTGCAAATAGGTTTAGATACCGAAAATAAGTGTAATACATATAATAGGCCTCTTCCTGTAGTGTTTCCTTACACATGGAACAATCCATGCATCCTCATTGTAAATAGATCTAATTCTTCCAGCTTAATGCAAATGGCATGTAGCGTATCGTGATTGAATTCCCAATCTCACGCAGCCTAATGCATTCTGGAATATGTATGTGATTTTTTATTTATTTTTCTGTTCCTTTTAATTTTCTCACTGAACATGAAAATACCTAGCACTAGCAGTAATGACACCGGGGCAGCTCCTGCTCTAGTTAACACGACATACTGTGTCCTGATTTTATTCTGAGCCATTAGATGTAACGGGAATCTTGTAATGGCAGAGACGCTTCTCTTCTTGTTCTATTTGGCCTTGATGCATGAAGCATCGTCATTGTCTCCCAACTAATAACTGTAAATATGAAACTAAAGAACCTTAGTGAATTTGCTTGGTTATTATAAAGCTTCACATTGCTGTTGATATCAGCTGTAAGGAGAGAGAGCTCTGCAAGCTGCGATACTCAGGCCTTTCTAGTAGATCTCTCTCTCTCCCCTGGTGGGTATGCGTTCAGCATCCTTGCAGTCGGGATGCCTCTGGTGCACCAGCCCTGGTAATGTATTATACCCAGGCAGTAAGGATCTGTTAATAATAGACAACTCTATCTACAGTGCCATAACAATAGTAGCAATATTAATATTGTAAGTTTTTTTTTTCTTACGATGTATAAACATTTGAAAGTAACTAATAAAGCGACATTGTAGGGGGTGGGGTACAGGATCGTTGTTAAATCTGGACTGGATAATGTTTATAGCACATGCTATGACTGTTTGCATGTACTTTCTGCATTTGCGGATTTACCTGATGGAAGAGGCTTATAGACGGGTTTCATTTAATGCTGGCCAGGTACACTGCGGTACTGCTGGCAATATCAAACAGTAGGCCTGTATTACAGCATGCAGCTCCTAAAAAGGGAGCAAATCCTGAACTAAATAGCTATGGTCATTAAGGGCCAGTTGGAAGATTACCTTCATCATCATCCGATCATACAATTAAGTTGGATGTGCTGGATGTTGTACAGTATAACAACAGCTGCAGGCTGAGTGTGACTTCAGAAGCTGTACTAGGAGGACAGTAGGTGGCGCTGTGTTTTAAGTTGTCACTGTTGTAGTTTTTTCTTTGTTTTGACAGTGTACGCTCTTCAAGAATCGTATTTGTTAGTTCTCAATGTTATGTTATGAAACCTGTTCTGGTCACAGTAACATTAGTGTACTACAATTTTCACCTGCATATTCCATAACACTGGACACTCAGGGGTCTATTTACTAAGCAGTGTTAGGAGACAGAGTGAAAAGTGATAATGTACCAGCCAATCAGCTCCCAACTGTCATTTTTCAAACACAGCCTGTGAGATGACAGTTGGGAGCTGATTGGCTGGCACCTTATCACTTTTCACTCTGCCTCCTAACACTGCTTAGTAAATAGACCCCTCAGCTGCAGGACAAAGTGTCCATATCTCATCCAGTTTAGTCCACCGTGTACGTACTCATCGGATAGTGAGCCTCTTACTTGGCACTCAGCATGGTAGATTTCGTCCTTTGTGTGGCCAACGAAGCTGGCACTTCCTCTTTTAATTAAATTCTAACACTCTAAAAATTGATACAACACATTAAATGACAAAAATTATGTTTTTTTATGTCGTAACAAAAAATAACAACGCATTTCACTGCTGATTTTCAATACCAGCGCACAATTTGTGTTTTTAAAAAAATCACCTAAGTTTAATTTAAAAGTCATTGTACTTCCCAGCATAACTCCTATTACCCGGGATACAATGGGCGGGATGCATGGTACGATGCATCCCGCCACTCTCTTCGCATGCATGCCAGTTTTGGTAACACCGGTATGCATGACGAACACCGTAAAGGACCGCACTCTCGGTAAGAGCGGCCCTTTGCGACGGAGGTACTTCTGGGGGGGGGGGGCAGGAGGGATCCAGTCAGATCCCTCTCTTAGCACTCTAGCCTACAGGTGTCTATAGGGTAACCCCATCGGGAAGATGGCGTTACCCACAGCAACCAAGCCCCGGAGTGCATCACTCCGGGGCTTGGTCTATATGAGAAATACGGTCAAACCCACCTTGAAAAGGTTCAATCTTATTAGTGAGGAAGTCTAATGGGGAATCAGGCAGCATTTTAGGTGACATTAATGAACCCCCCACTGTGTACTGGGTGTACAACTAGAAGAAAGGTATTGGCTGTAATATTATTAGATCACATGGCAATTTGTGATTTACTAAACGCAGGCATGATTATAGAATGCAGCAGGTAGGTGGGTAATTTGCAGACAAATAGTGGCTGGTGTGTCTGCCAACCCCCCGCCTGGGACCATCCCCCAACCGATGGAAGAGAAAATAAGGTTTGTGTAGGAAATATGGATTGTAAAGGGTCACTAGTCTGATACAAGACTCTACACGTCGCCCACCCACTAGATTAGAGACTCAGGCCTGACTAAGGCTGAATTGATAGCTTCACAGACAGACAGTGCAGGGAGCTGACAAGATGATTTATGCAGATCTTAGAGGTAACACAAAAATGAGTTTCACCGAGATTTACCGCCAGCCATAAACAAGTGTTGCTCTGCCGTTTTATAGCGTAAATAATGTGGCCGGGCAGTTTTATTGCCTGACAGCAGTATGCCATTATTAAGCAGTGAAACGCCTGAATATTAGGTGATTATTACAGAGTAATCTCGCCTTCAACCCCTTCCAGCTCTCTGCTGTTTATTTCATTAGGATTTAATTACAAGACATTAGCATGACCTCATGAACCACAGTGTTGCTTTATTGGTAAGCAGTTATCGCGTAGCGCAGAGCATTGCAAATAATTTAGGTTCATTACTGGGCGCATCAATAATGTTTGTGGTTCTATAAAAATAAGCACTATTTAAACAAAAAAAAAGGTTTACTATGTGTTTTTCAGGTGATATAGCGATAGAATTATGACCAATAGCAATAGCGTAGTTTAGAGGTACAATCCATATCAAGTCACATCGCTATTTCAGTTAAACAGTAGTGAATATCAGTTAAAATCATTATCAAGTGACAAATAACAGAACTGGATCAGTCTCTTGTAATGTGATAGATAAGAAACGTGGTGGAAATATGACATATTGACCCAGATTTTAGAGAATGTGGCCATAATCCTGGAGCGTATTTTGTTTGGGTTCCGGACTGTCGATAGACAGGTAAAAGGTCGACAATGTCTAGATAGACGCCAGATGTTAGACAGTTAATAGGTCAACTGGGACAAAAGGCCGACAGGGACAAACGGTCGACACACTAAAGGTCAACATGTAAGAAGGACAAATGGTTGACAGGATCAAAAGATCGATACAAAAAAATGGTCGCCACATTATCTTTAATTTTTTTTTGAAGGGTTAGGCACTTACCGGAGAGTTAGGGTTAGGCACTTACCCCGTTGGTTAGGCACTAGAAGGGATGGTTAGGGTCAGGCACCTACCCCGATGGTTAGAGTTAGGCACCAGGAAGGAGGGTTAGGTTTAGGCACCAAGGGGAGGGTAAGGGTTAGGGTGAAGATTAGGGCTAGAAAACAAAAAGAATCATGTGTCGAACATTTTTTGTGTCAAACATTTGTACATGTCGACTTTTAGTGTGTCTAAATTTTGTCCCTGTCAACCTTTCGTCCCGGTCGACCTATTGACTGTCTAACATCTTGTGTCTATCTAGACACTGTCAACCTTTTTACTCTTAATCCACACTCATTTTCTTTATACTAATTTTGGGCCTAGGTGCTAGCAATCCGGTCCTCCCAAGCTGGGCGTGCAGCCTCGGAGGCTGCGTGAATCCCCTCTGCAAAAGTTTGTGATGCACACATCTTGGGCAGGAGGTAATTGGTCCTTGTAACTTCTTTTCTCAGCCTTTAATATTTTTTCAGCTGAGGTCACAGATTGGAGGAAATGAATTGTCAAGCCCAAAAGTTCTTAAGGACTGTTCAATCCATCACAGTCCTGAAAATAAATGGGAGGGTCCATGGAAAACACTACACCTGGTACCTCCCAACATCGTAAAGAGGTGTGGTCATGCACATCTTGAGGCATGGTCCGGTCCCCTGGAGGCCTAGAGCTTGCACAGTGCTTGCCTGTTCCCATCTTGCCCCCCCACTGCAGCGGTGGCAGGACCGCAACGTACCTCCAAACCATGACTGTTGATGGTTGGACAGGGGGGGATGATACATGTACATGTATATATAATTTGTGGCTAAAATTTACATTTTTAAATGTTAGCTAACTCAGGGGAGGCAGCTATTTTGTAGGCTGAAAAAATATTTAGTAGTGTAACCTTTCGTTTCACTAGGAACCAGTGACATCACTGAGACATGAGGCCCTGTGTTCCACTCACAATAAACTATGAGTTGATCCAATATGACTAGTGGGTAGACGACTTACTTATATACTTTAGAAGCCGTCGGGTCTGGCTGTGAGGTTTAAAAGAGCAATGATACATTCCTGGTTTTGCTTTTAATATTATCTCCCCTTTAAATCTTGCAGTCAGAACCACCAACAAAGTGATGGCTTAGTAATTTTGTAATTAGGTATTTTGTCATTTCATAAATGTATACAGTATGTGAAAGGTTTATTATGGAGCTTGTACCACATACTGTATCTCATATTTCGGTGACACAAATCGGGCACAAAATGTAAGTTCAGTGGTGGCTCCTACCACCTTTTCACTTGAGGGGGGGCTGACACTTTCTGTCTGTGTTGTCGCCTGGTCCTCACTATCGGCTGCGCAAAAAAACTATTACAGCAAACAACAAAAAGTTGCACAGTCACACAAATGCAAGGTAAGGCTGGCAGAATAGAAGGGTAGTGCCTTCCCATTGGAAACACTCTTCAGTCAGGACTGGCAGTCCCTAAGGGAGGAAACCACCTCTCGCTGTGACTGCCTGTCCGTCCTGCGATTAATGTGAGGCCCACGTACTTAGGTCTCACTGAGAGGGGGTCTTGGATTTTACTGAGGGGAGCTGCAGCTACTGTTTAAGTCTATCTCAGATACCGTAATATTAAATAATTTATATCTGAGCGTTATATCCATGCATTATATCTGAGATTATATCTCAGCATTAAAACAAGCTTTAGTTTCTCAGGGCTTTAAACAATCCTTTGATAATATATCTTTTCACTGAGTCTTACAAACCGTCTTTCCTTAGCAGGTCTCCTGCTGTGACAGGATGTGGAAATCTCTGCCACTCTCCGCAGTTATTGATCAGACTGTTACAGCATCAAAGGGAATATTATATCCAGTAAGTGAGCTGTAGCCAGCCAGTCGCACTGTTCAAGAGGGAAGAAAATGCCAATTATATTATGGAGTGAAAACCCTCCTGCACCCTAATCTTACTGGAGATTAAAGCCACAGGTCCTTGTCTGCTACTTATTATTAAATATAAGTAGGCAGTGGCCATTGAAGATGTGCCTGACTGTCTAAAACGGGGGCTGGCTGCAAGCTCATAGAGTTCTAATTAATGATTATTAAGGCAAGGAAAGGTGATTTTGCTTAGATACCATAGGTCTTTTCTGTAAAAGGCAACCGTCTTACGTTCCGTCGGCTTTCACCAGTGACAGCTTCTCCGTGCAAAGCATGAGGAAGTCTGATTAACTGTTTTGTTGTTTTTTTTGTACCAAAACCTCTATTCACTATTGCAGGAAAATTTCAAAGAAAAAAAAAAACATAATTTATTAAAATAAAGTATTTGAAACTATATATAAAATGAAACTAATTTTTTTTTTTTTTAATTAATATTACATATTTTTAAAAATATTAAATCGGGTCTTCCAGTTCCACTGTGCCTACATAATCTGGCAAACCGGTTTACGCATGCCAATAATGGCTTGGCAAGGAAGTAAGCCTACTCTTACCACACCCAGCCAATATCGTGGGACATATTAATAAATAGGGGTTTTAGTCAGTCTGTTCCACAAATGACATCGCCAATATGTGGACAGTGGTAAGACTTTCCTCTGCCAGCCTGTGTCGCAGGGCATATTAATAAATAGGTGCTTTAGTCAGTCAGCCCCATCAATATACAGTATGTATGGTAAATATTAATTTCTCTGCTTTTTTTGCCGATATAGGCCAGTAATTACGCAAACTATTCTCCATAGGGAGACTGCAATTAAACAATTTTATAATGGGTAAGAACAGGGTTCCTCTCTTCAGAAATTCTTTCTATTAAAAATGTAAAAAAAAATACCCTATTAAACAAACTTACAGTCTATGGTGCAACTCTCTAAGGGGCCTATTTATCAAGGTATATTTGTGGGATTTTCCCCGAAAGTACCTGTTTTTTTGGGAGGAGGGGGTCCCCACAAATATTAAGTATTCAAAGGATGTATGTACTGTAGGGGGATACCCCTTTTTCGATAGCAGTAGCAGACCCTCTAGTTTACTAAGGCTGCTGCTTCAAAGCCGAAATTGCCAAGCTCCAAAATTAGAGGCATACCTGAGCTTGGCCCCGGTAGCTAATGTCAGCTGATCGCTGGGCTCTGTGACCCCGGGCAGCTGCCCTGTGCTGTAAAACTGAGATGCCAGTTTACAGCACAGAGCAGCTGACTGGGGTCACAGAGCCTAAGCCCGGTGATTAGCAGAATGGAGTCACAGAGGAGATCACCGGCCCTGGATTCAGGGAAGTATTTTTTTCTTTAATTTTTTTATTTTTTTTACAATAATCAGCTGCTTAGACACACAAGGCTGATCACAGGCTCTGTCTCCTGGCTCTGCTCTGCCTGTCAGAACAGAGCAGGAGTTAGTGAAACCGGAGAAAACTGTAATTATGCCATCTCCAGGTGGCGTTATTATCGCAGGTCTCCCCCGTTATTTTTTTACAAGTTTCTTTTAGCAAATTTGAGCAGATTACATTTCCCATTACAAGAACAGTATGCTTACTAAAATAATGCAAATTTAAGGGCATGGAGTACTTTTTTTTACGAAAACTGCTCCAAAAGCCCTTTAATACATTTAAGTGATTATAAAATAATGTGAACCCGTTTTCATATTATTTTAGTAAAAATAGTATTGAAAATATGCCCGTAAGTGAGATTTGTTTCAGCCGGCAGTGTCTGGGGACGTTAGATAAGAATTCTTTTCCAATGATCTGCACTCCTCGGACAGTCACTAAAAGAGGAATAGTACAATGATGCACAGGTCAATCACTGTGTGCTTCCTCCTGCAGTTCTTGACTCCTGCTGAAGATCACCAGCATTTTCCATATAGGGGGTATTCAATTTGAGAGCGAGAAGTCCGTTATCGGTGATAAATTTTCGCCGATAACGGACTTTTCGCCTCAAATTGAATGACGTCATTTTCGCATGTTTCAGTTATAACCGTATTCAATTTAAAGACTTTTCGCCGGCGCGAAAAGTCTTTGTTAAAAATCAGGGATAAGTTTTCACTATGTAATACATGGCAAAAAAAAGTGCAGAATTGGGGTTTAGGGGTGTAGGCTTACAAAAATAAGCCTGCAGCCCTGGGAGTGTCTTTTTAAAAGTTATCTGTGTAAAAAAAAATAAAAAAAATTGCCAGGACACCCCAAAAAAGGTACTTTAATTTTGGGGGTGGAAAAAAAAATGTTGAGAGACAAACTTCTAAACTAGCACAATTTATTTCTGAGGGGTCCCCATGTATGCAGCAGGTACTTTCTTCATTGTGGATGGTAGCGGCAGGAATTTTTAAAAATCATTTAAGGGACTTAAAAATATGCTTACACCCATTTTCATGTACCCCAAATTTTATGGGCATAGTTATTTTGGCCCCAAAAATAAGCTAAGTTCTATTCTTCACCCATTCTTGAAAGCCGCATTTATGCACCTGCCGCGGCTAGTTAAAAACCCTGACTCCCTTCAGCAGGTAAAAACGGGGGTACCAATAGTGATCCCCCATATCTGGACATCTTTAGGGGGGTGCCAGGAACATTTCCCAAAAATTCCCTGGATTTTTCGATACTTACCTTTCCGCCAGGTCCTGTTTTCGCCGGATCCTAATTGAATACGGGGATAAAGTGGGCACGTGTCCAATACTTTATCGCTGAAAAACCTGCGATGATGGTGAAAAGTCCGACCTTGGACTTTTCACCATCAAATTGAATACCCCCAATAGTCACCAGAAAAGGAAGATCACTGTGACTCTCAGACCTGCTTCATCCTGCAGTTCCTGTATGAGAGGTGTGTCTGTGACAGACAGGAAAATATAGGAGATGGGAGGAATGGGAAGAAGTATAATTCCTCATCTCTTCCTGTCTGTCACCAGCGCTCCCTACTCAAGTCACCAAAAGAGGAAGCTCATTGTGACTCACAAACCATTTGTTGTGCGCTTCCTCTTGCAGTTCATGTATGTGAGGTGTGTCTGTGACTGACAGAAGTATATGAGATGGTAGGAAAGAGAAGAATATCTTCCCCCCCAGTACCTGACTCCTGCATAAAGCGCTCCCCATAAAGTCACAAGAAGAGGAAGATCACTGTGACTCACAGACCATTTGCAGTACACTTCCTCCTGCAGTTCCTGTAAGAGAGGTGTGTTTGTGACTGACAGAGAACTATAGAAGATTGGAGGAATGGGAAGAAGTATCATTCCTCCCTGTACCTGATTCCTGCTGTCTGTCACCAATGCTCCCCATATAGTCACCAGAAGATCACTGTGACTCACAGACCATTTGCAGTACGCTTCCTCCTGCAGTTCTTGTATTATAGGTGTGTTTGTCACCAACAGGGAAGTATGGGAAATGGAAAGAATGGGAAAAAATAGCTTCCCCCCTGTACCTGACTCTTGTATTCTGTCACCAGCGCTCACCATATAGTCACCAGAAGAGGAAGATCACTGTGTCTCACAGACCATTACCATTTGCCTGGTGCTTCATCCTGCAGTTCCTGTATGAGAGGTGTGTCTGTGACTGACAGAAGTATAGGAGATGGGAGGAATGGAAAGAAGTATCTTCCCCCCAGTACCTGTCACCAGCTCTCCCCATATAGTCACCAGAAGAGGAAGATCACTGTGACACACAGACCATTTGCTGTGCGCTTCCTCCTGCAGTTCCTGTATGAGAGGTGTGTCTGTGACTGATGGAAGTATAGGAGATGGGAGGAATGGGAAGAAGTTTCATCCCCCCAGTACCTGTCACCAGCTCTCCCCATATAGTCACCAGAAGAGGAAGATCACTGTGACACACAGACCATTTGCTGTGCGCTTCCTCCTGCAGTTCCTGTATGAGAGGTGTGTCTGACTGACAGGGAAGTATAGGAGATGGGAGGAATGGAAAGAAGTATCATCCCCCCAGTACCTGTCTCCTGCAGTCTGTCGCCACCCTTGTAGTGACCTTATTTGGAAGAGCATATATTGGGTAAGGGGAGAATGTGTTTTTTTTAAAAAGAGCAGGAGCAAAGAATTTATTTATTTTTGGTGGAGGGGGCAGGGAATACACCTGCCTGAATATACAATACGTACTACTTTATATCATATCATTTATCTTTTGCCTTTTATCTTATCTGTCCTCTGAGAAAGGTTTATTAGAGCTGATTGAAGAGTGAGGAATTCAGTCATTTCCTAAGATGGTGACATGAAAAATAATGATTCTCAGAAAGAGATTTATTTTCTTTGCTTAAGAAACTAAGACGCTGGGAGAAATCACATTTTCATCTACTGCAAAACGCCCCCTCAGCTCCACAGAGAAAGGGAATTTTAGGCTAATGTGTGGGATTGGTGCGTTCTTGAAGGCTTCACTTAATTGCACATGCTGTACTGTACCCAGGAGTAGTACCTCAATCAGATGCTTGTCAGCTGCACTTTAGACACTAAACAGAAGAGTACCATTCCCTCGGATACCTATTGATTCATTTCTAGCCCCTTTGCGTGGACGTTTGTCTTCATTAAGGGAGAATTATGGCTAAATCACAGGCTCCGATTTGGAAGAGAATTTCTGTGTCATTTAAAAATATATATTTTAGTTTTCCCCCATTCACACAATGGAAAAAAATCGCAAATTTCTATTTCTGGGGAGGGTGATGGGCTCTGTGTGGGGACAGCGTAGGGCTGGGGTCGTCATGTCCAATATATTACAATATTTCCATGAAATCACATTTTGCTAATGCATATGTAACACTAATAAAATGGTTCTCTGACAGACAACTACCACAAGTGTTTTAGGTCAACTGACTGACTATAAACACAATTTATTAGCCAGATCAGATCATTGAAATGTCCTCAGCATAACCAATCAGCAGCTTAATGCATTTCCGATTTAATTATTATGTTAGTGAGGGCAGGTCTGCATGGGACATGGGCAGTGTCATGAAGAGAGGAGGGTTTATGTTGTGGGGAGACCAACGTTCCCCAGCAGCACAGAGTATATCAGGAGATGAGTGATGTGTTAGTGAGGACAGGGCTGCATGTGATATGGGCAGTGACATGATGTGAGGAGGAGAATGGAGGCAGCAGGAAGCCACAGACTGAGTTATATAGTGGGAGGAGCAGGGTCCCCAGCAGCACAGAGTGTATCAGGAGATGAGTGATGTGTCAGTGAGCACAGGGCTGCATGTGACAGGGGCAGTGACATGATGTGTGGAGGGGAATGGAGGCAGCTGGAAGCCACAGACTGAGAGTCCCCCAGCAGCACAGAGTATATCAGGAGATGAGTGATGTGTTAGTGAGGACAGGGCTGCATGTGACAGGGGCAGTGACATGATGTGTGGAGGGGAATGGAGGCAGCAGGAAACCACAGACTGAGAGTTATATAATGGAAGTGGGATGCAGTCCTAATGTTGATGTGAACTAATGACCATGTCGACATTCTGAATGTCGACAATCAGGACCTGGCGACTGTATGGTGTAGACATTCTAAATGATGACCTTCTGAATTTCAACAAGTCATAATACCTGCACTTCTGCTTTGGGACCCAGCAGCGCTACTGCGCATACCCGGTGGCTGACTACGCTTGTGAAGTGGCAGTGCATGGGTACTTCGTAATTTCTACGAAGTGTAGCTCATAGATTTTAGTGGCCAACGCCATCTGAAAATGCTTCACATTCCGGAGCTTGTAAATCTAGAAACCTATGGGGCTGCTTCTCCTGTCGTAGATAAGGGAACATGTGCTCCCTCCATGTTACATTTAGGGGATACTTAATATTTGCAGGTGTTTTGGGGGTATATGCTGCAAATATTTTTGATAAGCAGGTCCCTAAGTCTAGGGGGCCATCCCTAAAGCCATGAAATAGTTCTCTATATTCAGGTGGCTAACCTTTCATCCCGTCATTATGACCCAATATACAAGTATATAGCCATAGAGCCCCTCAGTAGTTCCCTACATTCAAGTAGCAAGACATATATCTCTACAATAGCTCCCTACATTAAGGTGGATAACTCTAGTGTGTAGCCTTGAAGCCATTCATTCATTAGTATATTGAGGGGGTTAGCCTTATAAACTCTATGGGCGGGAATCAGGGCCATAACTAGGGTGGTGCGACATGTGCCATGACACAGGGTGCCGCAGGGCAGGGGGCACTGTTTAGGCCCCCGTTCTCACTTCTAGCTTCTCTTCTTTTATCCCCGGCATCTCCTGGCTGCCCCTATCTCCTTCCTGGCTGTATCCCCTCCACCTGGCCACCTCCCCAAGTATTTTAGTCACATCCTTTTTTATTTTACACACATATTTCAAAATACTTTTATAACAGGGACTCAAACCTATCACCTCTTACATGGCAACCAGACACCTTACACATGGAGCTATCTGCCCCACAATTTCGGAGAGCAACCATGTATACAGCCACTGATTCCCGTCCCAGGTGTTACAAGCACACTTCTAGTACCCTTGCCGGTGAGTTCAGCTACCGGCTGCTGATATTTGCTGCATACACACTACAAGCACCACTCTTTCTATAGCTACAGTCGGTGATTTACACTGCCGGGTCCAGGCTTGTGCGCGGCTGCTCTGATGGACAAATCCTGCCGCAGGTGCAACTTCCCCAGCGTTCTTCTACATCTACAGCTGGTGAGTTATACGGCATAATTATTGTGTATCATCACTGCAGCCATTGGACTCACACTGTGTTTAGCACCGACTTGAATTCAATGGGCACAGGAAGGTAGGAAGATGACACCGCTGGCATCCCCACTGGCGGCATCCCACACTGCCGACACCCCCGCTACCGACACTGCTGGCACCCTGCATTGTGGACACCACCGGCACCCATGCACTGCCGACACCGCCAGGACCCCCACACTGAGGACACTGCTGGCACCTCCGCTCTGCCGACACCGCCGGCACCCTGCACTAAGGACACTGCCGGCACCCCTGCGCCACGTACTGAGTACATTGTCAGCAACCCCACACTGCTGGAACTGCGGACACAGCCGGCACCCCTGCACTGCCGACACTGTCAGTACACATGCACTGCAAACAACGCCGGCACTCTGCACTGAGGACACTGCCAGCACACACTCCCACTCACACTCCCCACGTACTGAGGACACTGTTAGCAACTCCAGACTGCCGACACTGCCGGCACTCCCACACTGAGGACACCACCAGCACCCCCGCACTACTGACACTGTCGGCACACATGCACTGAGGATACAGCTGTCACCCCTGCTCTGCCGACACCCCCACACTGCTGACCCACGTACTAAGGACGTCGTCAGCAAACCCGCACTGCTGCCACTCCCACACCGAGGCCCCCCTTGCACTGCCGACACTGTACGCACCTCTGTACTGAAGACACCGCTGGCACCCCCGCTCTTCCAACACCGCCAGCACGCTGCACTGAAGACACTGCCAGCACCCCCACTCTGCCAACACCACCAACACCCCCCGCATTGAGGACACCACTGGCACTCTCGCATTGAGGATACAGCCAGCACCCCGCAATGCCGACACTGCTGTTGTTGTATCCAACCCACACTGTATAACAGACTGTTTCCGATCCGCACTGTATTCAACCCACACTGTACCCGACCTGCACTATATCAGACTCGCACTGTATCCGACCTGCACTATATCAGACCCGCACTGTATCCGACCTGCACTATCTATATCAGACCCGCACTGCATCTGACCTGCACTATAGAGACCCGCACTGTATCCGACCTGCACTATATCAGACCCGCACTGTATCTGACCTGCACTATATCAGACCCGCACTGTATCCGACCTGCACTATATCAGACCCGCACTGTATCCAACCAGCACTATATCAGACCCGCACTGTATCCGACCTGCACTATATCAGACCTGCACTGTATCCGACACGCACTGTAACCGACTCACACTTTACCCTGCACTGTATTCAACCCACACTGTATCCTGCACTATATCAGACCTGCACTGTATCCGACCTGCACTATATCAGACATGCACTCTATCCGACCTGCACTATATCAGACCCGCACTGTATCCGACCTGCACTATCTATATCAGACCCGCACTGTATCGGACCTGCACTATATCAGATACGCACTGTATCCGACCTGCACTATATCAGATATGCACTGTATCCGACCTGCACTATATCAGACGCGCACTGTATCCGACCTGCACTATCTATATCAGACCCGCACTGTATCCGACCTGCACTATATCAGATACACACTGTATCCGACCTGCACTATATCAGATATGCACTGTATCCGACCTGCACTATATCAGACGCACACTGTATCCGACCTGCACTATATCAGATACGCACTATACCCGACCTGCACTATATCAGATACGCACTGTATCCGACCTGCACTATATATATCAGATACGCACTGTATCCGACCTGCACTATATCAGACATGCACTGTATCCGACCTGCACTATCTATATCAGACCCGCACTGTATCCGACCTGCACTATCTATATCATACCCGCACTGTATCCGACCTGCACTGTATCAGACGCGCACTATACCCGACCTGCACTATATCAGACCCGCACTGTATCCGACCTGCACTATATCAGACCCGCAGTGTATCCGACCTGCACTGTATCAGACACGCACTATACCCGACCTGCACTATATCAGACCCGCACTGTATCCGACCTGCACTATATCAGACCCACACTGTATCCGACCTGCACTATATCAGACCTGCACTGTATCCGACACGCACTGTAACCGACTCACACTTTACCCTGCACTGTATTCAACCCACACTGTATCCTGCACTATATCAGACCTGCACTGTATCCTGCACTGTATCCCACACTGTATCCGACCTGCACTGTAACTGATTCACATGGTAACCAACCCACACTGTATCCAACCTGCACTATAAACTGCAGTGTAACCGACTCACACTGTATCCGGCCTGCATTGTATTCAACTCACACTGTATAACACACTGTATCCGGCCTGCACTGTATCCAACCCGCACTGTATCCCACCAGAGGCGCCGAAAGGGTTGGGGAGTCGGTACTAATTACCCGGGCCCGAGCTTACTGAAGGGGCCCGGGTCCGGCGCTGCTCTCCCACCCTCTTAAATCACAGCAGCCCAGCACACAAAGCTGTGTGCTGGGCTGCAGTGGGAAACCCCCACCGCGGCTTTGCGCCGGGCTGGGGGGCTCACAGCGCCCCCCTCCTCAGTGCTCAGCTCCACTGCGTGATGCTGCAAAGGTCTTTTTTTTGTGAGCAAATACTAAGGGGGCATGGCCACACCTTGCACGAGTAGGCCACGCCCCCTTCTTTCACCCGGGCCAAGACGGCCTCTCTACGCCCCTGTATCCCATACTGTATCTGACCTGCACTGTATCCAATCCACACTGTGGACCACATTCAGAGTCGGTCGTTGCGGCCGCACGGTCGTAAGGGAAAAGGGTCCGGATATGCAAATGATGCACTCGCAAGTTGCGTCCTTAAGATCGGATCATTAGCTGGCCGACCAAGGGGAGGATGCGGCCGTAAGACAAAAAATACGCCCCCTTCTCGTACGCATTACACGTCATCTCCGGGCATATAAGGATTAATCGAAACCATCGGGAACCATCGGAACTGGCCATAGTGCTTAAGGTTGACCATACCCTCTCTTAAGCACTACGATCAGGTCAGTGTACAAACCACCCATGTCACGTGTGCCATGACACTACTTTGTTAATTATGCACTCCCATAAAACGCCGTTCACATAATTAGGCACGCCTGCGTTCGAATCTCCACTCCCCCGTTTTCAAGCACCATCTCCTGTTACCACCCACAAACGCCTCATTCTGTCACTCAAACTACCGACCTGGCTGTGTTCAAGGAGAGAGATATTTCTGATCGTAATAGCTAGTTTGCGCACGCGCATTGCGAACTTTACGCATGCGCAGTTTAGCGAACATCGGTGGCGTACGACCATGCGGCCCCAACGACCGACTCTGAATGAGGTCCTGTGTCCCGCACTGTATCTGACCCGCACTGTATACGACCCGCACTGTAACCGACTTGCACTGTTTCTGACTCGCAGGTATTGAGCACTGTTTTTAATGGTTGGGGACATTTGGGGGAACTGCTGAACAAAAAGACTGATCGATCGGGGCTTTACATGGACCAGTCATCGGTTCCAAAGACGCGAAAATGGAACCTGGCGAAATGCAAACAGGCGAAAAGTGCTGTCAGATTTGGGGAAATAAGCCTGACACTCCCCAAAAGATGCACTAACATTGGGAATCATGGTAGATGCCCCCGAATAGCCCTGCTGAAGCTATTTGGGGTACTTAAATGCTCTCATTAGCTGCTAATTCGCGTATTTGCACAATTGGTGAAGAATAGCATTTACTGTAGCAGTTTTTTTGGTGGCAATAACTAGTCCCAGCAAATTTAGGGTACATGAAAATGGGTGCAAGCATGGTTAAAAATTGCAAAAGTGAGGTCTTAAAAAGCAGGAAAAACGCACCTTCACCAAGCACCTGCAATCAAAACACCTCCCCCATACTTGTAGACCCCCCCAAAGTCTATTTCGCTAGTTTTAAAGTTTGTACCCTTACTTTGAACTTTTTTGCCCCTTTTTTCAAAGTCATTTTTGGAGGTGTGCTTTATTTTTTTTAAATCATTTACCTTTGGGAACCTGTCCTAAGGGTGCAGAGTGGTTTCCCCACCTTTGCACCCCAAAACTGCAATTCTGCACTTTTTTCCAACAGCTATTCATAGGCGAAACTTTTCCACCGGGTATATTGCATTGCGTTTCCTCACCGGCGAAAAATCGCAACAATTGAATACAGGGGTAAGTTTCTGCTGGCGAAATGATGTCATCGGCAAAACTTTTCCGCCGAAAACGGCTTTTTGACGATACTTGAATACGGCCCATAATGTATGATTGTCATCACCTGTGTTGAAACATCTTTCTTATCAATTAACTAGTTCAACAGAGTATTTTGGAATGGGTCATGTTGGGAGGTACAGTATGGTCAAAAGGTTAGAGTTATCTGGGGCCGTCAGTGCCAATTGGCCCCAACGGACCCTAGGTGATGGATGGATGTTTTACGAGTAATGCGTCTGCTCTAAGCCGTACACTTCTAACAGATCAAATACGTACATTTCGTCAGTTGAATTTTTACTTATTTTCTTCACAGTAACAAGACTGGAAACGTCTTTCTAATTTACTAAGTAAACCGGCACAGAATTATGTTTGTACAAAGTACTTCATGTAACATTCGCAGAGACAATGTTGTAAAAAAAAATCACAATAAATCCTCATCGTCTCTCATTCTGGTGTCTTCCGATTTCCCACATTTGATAAGCAGATGCCATATTACATTTCCCCCTCACTGTGCGATATATTGAAAAAGACATCAGCTTCATCTAACAGCGCACAAACAACTCCTGTGACAGGAGTCATGCAATTAATTACTCAAGATAATTAGTGTTTTATCAGCAATTTTCCAGTGCTTGGCAGCGTTCCCATGCACAGACTATCGTTACACTCTTATCAAACTGGCAATATGTATTATCTTTGTGTAGTGCTGACAGCATACAGTGACTCAACAAGAGCTTACACTTTAATGCCTGAAATGGGAAAACAACATAGAACATATGTACTGTAATGACCACAGTATCCGGATGAAGGTTCGACAGAGAAAGGTGAGTACACACTAGACAATTTGCTCCATGAGTGACATCGTCTAGTGTGTCCCCGGCAGGGGTGGGCAGGGGTGTGCTCGGTGTCGTTAACGACACTGAGAACAAACACTGAATTATATAATGAACGATATCGTTTAGTACCGGGCTCCCTCCCTCATTCACGAACAACAACCTGACAATATCGTCACGTGGGCCTGCATGTTCAGGAAATGAACGTCAACGACCAACGACCAGCGGGAGCACGCATCGCTGGTCGTTATCGTTGATCGTTTTTGTGCATAAACTGAACGATATTTTGGATGACTGAACGATAATGATATCGTTATCGTTCCGTCGTCCAAAATGTCGCCCAGTGCGTACGCACCTTTAGACCTGTCAATAGCTCGACGGGTACAAAAGGTCGACAGGTACTAAAGGTTGACTGACAAAACATCAGCAGTGCAAAAGGTCCATAGGTATAAAAGGTTGACTTGTTCAAATGGTCGCCACAAAAAGAGTAGAAAATGTTTTTGTTTATTTTTGACTTTTTTAGAGTTAGGCACCAGGGAGAGGGTTAGGGTTAGGCTGCTGGAGAGTTGCCTACCCTCCCGATTTTCGCGTGAGTCTCCCGAATACAGGTGGGAGCTCCCGCTACCCCGTAAAGTAGGTTGAATCCCCCGCATTCCCTCTGCCCTGTCTAAAAATCCGGACAGTGCATGCGCGAGTCCGGAGGTAAAGGGGGCGGGGCCCGAGCTTAAGACGCAGGGGCGCACTCACCGGGTGCAGGGAGGTAGGAGTGTGGCTGCTGTGAGGTCTCCTGGGCACGCCTTCCCCTGCTCACACACTGCTGCTCCCAGCATTCCCTGGCCAGCCTGTGATGACAGAGGGGGGAGGAGCCGACGCCGGCGGACACTGAAGACAGAGACAGAGGAGCTGCCTGAGACTGTGAGTGTTAGAGGTCACTGCAGCCCCTGCACATGTATAACTCATATCAGTGCCGGGGGGAGGGAGTGAGATCTATTACTGTGTAATTGTATGTGATGTATGTGTAGTAATGTGATGTATGTGTAGTACAGTATGTGTGGGTGTAGTAATGTGATGTATGTGTGTGTGTAGTAATGTGATGTATGTGTGTGTGTAGTAATGTGATGTGTGTGTAGTAATGTGATGTATGTGTGGGTGTAGTAATGTGATGTATGTGTAGTAATGTGATGTATGTGTAGTAATGTGATGTATGTGTGGGTGTAGTAATGTAATGTGTGTGTAGTAATGTGATGTATGTGGGTGTAGTAATGTGATGTATGTGTGTGTGTAGTAATGTGATGTATGTGGGTGTAGTAATGTGATGTGTGTGTGTAGTAATGTGATGTATGTGGGTGTAGTAATGTGATGTATGTGTGGGTGTAGTAATGTGATGTATGTGTAGTACAGTATGTGTGGGTGTAGTAATGTGATGTATGTGTAGTAATGTGATGTATGTGTAGTAATGTGATATATGTGTAGTACAGTATGTGTGGGTGTAGTAATGTGATGTATGTGTAGTACAGTATGTGTGGGTGTAGTAATGTGATGTATGTGTAGTAATGTGATGTATGTGTAGTAATGTGATGTATGTGTAGTACAGTATGTGTGGGTGTAGTAATGTGATGTATGTGTAGTACAGTATGTGTGGGTGTAGTAATGTGATGTATGTGTAGTACAGTATGTGTGTGTGTAGTAATGTGATGTATGTGTGTGTGTAGTACAGTATGTGTGGGTGTAGTAATGTGATGTATGTGTAGTACAGTATGTGTGGGTGTAGTAATGTGATGTGTGGGTGTAGTAATGTGATGTATGTGTGTGTGTAGTAATGTGATGTATGTGTGTGTGTAGTAATGTGACGTATGTGTAGTAATGTGATGTATGTGTGTAGTAATGTGATGTATGTGTAGTAATGTGATGTATGTGTAGTACAGTATGTGTGGGTGTAGTAATGTGATGTATGTGTAGTAATGTGATGTATGTGTAGTAATGTGATGTATGTGTGGGTGTAGTAATGTGATGTGTGTGTAGTAATGTGATGTATGTGGGTGTAGTAATGTGATGTATGTGTGTGTGTAGTAATGTGATGTATGTGGGTGTAGTAATGTGATGTATGTGTGTGTGTAGTAATGTGATGTATGTGGGTGTAGTAATGTGATGTATGTGTGGGTGTAGTAATGTGATGTATGTGTAGTACAGTATGTGTGGGTGTAGTAATGTGATGTATGTGTAGTAATGTGATGTATGTGTACTAATGTGATATATGTGTAGTACAGTATGTGTGGGTGTAGTAATGTGATGTATGTGTAGTACAGTATGTGTGGGTGTAGTAATGTGATGTATGTGTAGTAATGTGATGTATGTGTAGTAATGTGATGTATGTGTAGTACAGTATGTGTGGGTGTAGTAATGTGATGTATGTGTAGTACAGTATGTGTGGGTGTAGTAATGTGATGTATGTGTAGTACAGTATGTGTGTGTGTAGTAATGTGATGTATGTGTGTGTGTAGTACAGTATGTGTGGGTGTAGTAATGTGATGTATGTGTAGTACAGTATGTGTGGGTGTAGTAATGTGATGTATGTGTAGTACAGTATGTGTAGGTGTAGTAATGTGATGTGTGTGTGTGGGTGTAGTAATGTGATGTATGTGTAGTACAGTATGTGTGGGTGTAGTAATGTGATGTGTGGGTGTAGTAATGTGATGTATGTGTGTGTGTAGTAATGTGATGTATGTGTGTGTGTAGTAATGTGATGTATGTGTGTGTGTAGTAATGTGACGTATGTGTAGTAATGTGATGTGTGTGTCTGTGTAGTAATGTGATGTACAGTATGTGTGTAGTAATGTGATGTATGTGTAGTAATGTGATGTATGTGTAGTAATGTGATATATGTGTAGTACAGTATGTGTGGGTGTAGTAATGTGATGTATGTGTAGTACAGTATGTGTGGGTGTAGTAATGTGATGTATGTGTAGTACAGTATGTGTGGGTGTAGTAATGTGATGTATGTGTAGTAATGTGATGTATGTGTAGTACAGTATGTGTGGGTGTAGTAATGTGATGTATGTGTAGTACAGTATGTGTGGGTGTAGTAATGTGATGTATGTGTAGTACAGTATGTGTGTGTAGTAATGTGATGTATGTGTGTGTGTAGTACAGTATGTGTGGGTGTAGTAATGTGATGTATGTGTAGTACAGTATGTGTGGGTGTAGTAATGTGATGTATGTGTAGTACAGTATGTGTAGGTGTAGTAATGTGATGTGTGTGTGTGGGTGTAGTAATGTGATGTATGTGTAGTACAGTATGTGTGGGTGTAGTAATGTGATGTGTGGGTGTAGTAATGTGATGTATGTGTGTGTGTAGTAATGTGATGTATGTGTGTGTAGTAATGTGATGTATGTGTGTGTGTAGTAATGTGACGTATGTGTAGTAATGTGAAGTGTGTGTCTGTGTAGTAATGTGATGTACAGTATGTGTGTAGTAATGTGATGTATGTGTAGTACAGCATGTGTGGGTGTAGTAATGTGATGTACAGTATGTGTGTAGTAATGTGATGTATGTGTAGTAATGTGATGTATGTGTAGTACAGTATGTGTGGGTGTAGTAATGTGATGTATGTGTGTGTGTAGTAATGTGATGTATGTGTAGTAATGTGATGTATGTGTAGTACAGTATGTGTGGGTGTAGTAATGTGATGTATGTGTAGTAATGTGATGTATGTGTAGTACAGTATGTGTGGGTGTAGTAATGTGATGTATGTGTAGTACAGTATGTGTGGGTGTAGTAATGTGATGTATGTGTAGTACAGTATGTGTGGGTGTAGTAATGTGATGTATGTGTAGTACAGTATGTGTGGGTGTAGTAATGTGATGTGTGTGTGTAGTAATGTGATGTATGTGTAGTACAGTATGTGTGGGTGTAGTAATGTGATGTATGTGTGTGTGTAGTAATGTGATGTATGTGTGTGTGTAGTAATGTGATGTATGTGTAGTAATGTGATGTGTGTGTCTGTGTAGTAATGTGATGTACAGTATGTGTGTAGTAATGTGATGTATGTGTGTGTGTAGTAATGTGATGTATGTGTAGTAATGTGATGTGTGTGTCTGTGTAGTAATGTGATGTACAGTATGTGTGTAGTAATGTGATGTATGTGTAGTACAGTATGTGTGGGTGTAGTAATGTGATGTACAGTATGTGTGTAGTAATGTGATGTATGTGTAGTAATGTGATGTATGTGTAGTACAGTATGTGTGGGTGTAGTAATGTGATGTATGTGTAGTACAGTATGTGTGGGTGTAGTAATGTGATGTATGTGTAGTAATGTGATGTATGTGTAGTAATGTGATGTATGTGTGGGTGTAGTAATGTGATGTGTGTGTAGTAATGTGATGTATGTGGGTGTAGTAATGTGATGTATGTGTGTGTGTAGTAATGTGATGTATGTGGGTGTAGTAATGTGATGTATGTGTGTGTGTAGTAATGTGATGTATGTGGGTGTAGTAATGTGATGTGTGTGTGTGTGTAGTAATGTGATGTATGTGGGTGTAGTAATGTGATGTATGTGTGGGTGTAGTAATGTGATGTATGTGTAGTACAGTATGTGTGGGTGTAGTAATGTGATGTATGTGTAGTAATGTGATGTATGTGTAGTAATGTGATATATGTGTAGTACAGTATGTGTGGGTGTAGTAATGTGATGTATGTGTAGTACAGTATGTGTGGGTGTAGTAATGTGATGTATGTGTAGTAATGTGATGTATGTGTAGTAATGTGATGTATGTGTAGTACAGTATGTGTGGGTGTAGTAATGTGATGTATGTGTAGTACAGTATGTGTGGGTGTAGTAATGTGATGTATGTGTAGTACAGTATGTGTGTGTGTAGTAATGTGATGTATGTGTGTGTGTAGTACAGTATGTGTGGGTGTAGTAATGTGATGTATGTGTAGTACAGTATGTGTGGGTGTAGTAATGTGATGTATGTGTAGTACAGTATGTGTAGGTGTAGTAATGTGATGTGTGTGTGTGGGTGTAGTAATGTGATGTATGTGTAGTACAGTATGTGTGGGTGTAGTAATGTGATGTGTGGGTGTAGTAATGTGATGTATGTGTGTGTGTAGTAATGTGATGTATGTGTGTGTGTAGTAATGTGATGTATGTGTGTGTGTGTAGTAATGTGATGTATGTGTAGTAATGTGATGTGTGTGTCTGTGTAGTAATGTGATGTACAGTATGTGTGTAGTAATGTGATGTATGTGTAGTAATGTGATGTATGTGTAGTAATGTGATATATGTGTAGTACAGTATGTGTGGGTGTAGTAATGTGATGTATGTGTAGTACAGTATGTGTGGGTGTAGTAATGTGATGTATGTGTAGTACAGTATGTGTGGGTGTAGTAATGTGATGTATGTGTAGTAATGTGATGTATGTGTAGTACAGTATGTGTGGGTGTAGTAATGTGATGTATGTGTAGTACAGTATGTGTGGGTGTAGTAATGTGATGTATGTGTAGTACAGTATGTGTGTGTAGTAATGTGATGTATGTGTGTGTGTAGTACAGTATGTGTGGGTGTAGTAATGTGATGTATGTGTAGTTCAGTATGTGTGGGTGTAGTAATGTGATGTATGTGTAGTACAGTATGTGTAGGTGTAGTAATGTGATGTGTGTGTGTGGGTGTAGTAATGTGATGTATGTGTAGTACAGTATGTGTGGGTGTAGTAATGTGATGTGTGGGTGTAGTAATGTGATGTATGTGTGTGTGTAGTAATGTGATGTATGTGTGTGTGTAGTAATGTGATGTATGTGTGTGTGTAGTAATGTGACGTATGTGTAGTAATGTGATGTGTGTGTCTGTGTAGTAATGTGATGTACAGTATGTGTGTAGTAATGTGATGTATGTGTAGTACAGTATGTGTGGGTGTAGTAATGTGATGTACAGTATGTGTGTAGTAATGTGATGTATGTGTAGTAATGTGATGTATGTGTAGTACAGTATGTGTGGGTGTAGTAATGTGATGTATGTGTGTGTGTAGTAATGTGATGTATGTGTAGTAATGTGATGTATGTGTAGTACAGTATGTGTGGGTGTAGTAATGTGATGTATGTGTAGTAATGTGATGTATGTGTAGTACAGTATGTGTGGGTGTAGTAATGTGATGTATGTGTAGTACAGTATGTGTGGGTGTAGTAATGTGATGTATGTGTAGTACAGTATGTGTGTGTGTAGTAGTGTGATGTATGTGTAGTACAGTATGTGTGGGTGTAGTAATGTGATGTATGTGTGTGTGTAGTAATGTGATGTATGTGTGTGTGTAGTAATGTGATGTATGTGTAGTAATGTGATGTGTGTGTCTGTGTAGTAATGTGATGTACAGTATGTGTGTAGTAATGTGATGTATGTGTGTGTGTAGTAATGTGATGTATGTGTGTGTGTAGTAATGTGATGTATGTGTGTGTGTAGTAATGTGATGTATGTGTAGTAATGTGATGTGTGTGTCTGTGTAGTAATGTGATGTACAGTATGTGTGTAGTAATGTGATGTATGTGTAGTACAGTATGTGTGGGTGTAGTAATGTGATGTACAGTATGTGTGTAGTAATGTGATGTATGTGTAGTAATGTGATGTATGTGTAGTACAGTATGTGTGGGTGTAGTAATGTGATGTATGTGTAGTACAGTATGTGTGGGTGTAGTAATGTGATGTATGTGTAGTACAGTATGTGTGGGTGTAGTAATGTGATGTATGTGTAGTACAGTATGTGTGGGTGTAGTAATGTGATGTGTGTGTGTGTAGTAATGTGATGTATGTGTAGTACAGTATGTGTGGGTGTAGTAATGTGATGTATGTGTGTGTGTAGTACAGTATGTGTGGGTGTAGTAATGTGATGTGTGGGTGTAGTAATGTGATGTATGTGTGTGTGTAGTAATGTGATGTATGTGTGTGTGTAGTAATGTGATGTATGTGTAGTAATGTGATGTGTGTGTGTAGTAATGTGATGTACAGTATGTGTGTAGTAATGTGATGTATGTGTAGTACAGTATGTGTGGGTGTAGTAATGTGATGTACAGTATGTGTGTAGTAATGTGATGTATGTGTAGTACAGTATGTGTGGGTGTAGTAATGTGATGTATGTGTGTGTGTAGTAATGTGATGTATGTGTAGTAATGTGATGTATGTGTAGTAATGTGATGTATGTGTAGTACAGTATGTGTGGGTGTAGTAATGTGATGTATGTGTAGTAATGTGATGTATGTGTAGTAATGTGATGTATGCGTAGTACAGTATGTGTAGGTGTAGTAATGTGATGTATGTGTAGTACAGTATGTGTGGGTGTAGTAATGTGATGTATGTGTAGTACAGTATGTGTGGGTGTAGTAATGTGATGTATGTGTAGTACAGTATGTGTGGGTGTAGTAATGTGATGTGTGTGTGTAGTAATGTGATGTATGTGTAGTACAGTATGTGTGGGTGTAGTAATGTGATGTATGTGTGTGTGTAGTACAGTATGTGTGGGTGTAGTAATGTGATGTGTGGGTGTAGTAATGTGATGTATGTGTGTGTGTAGTAATGTGATGTATGTGTGTGTAGTAATGTGATGTATGTGTAGTAATGTGATGTGTGTGTGTGTAGTAATGTGATGTACAGTATGTGTGTAGTAATGTGATGTATGTGTAGTACAGTATGTGTGGGTGTAGTAATGTGATGTACAGTATGTGTGTAGTAATGTGATGTATGTGTAGTACAGTATGTGTGGGTGTAGTAATGTGATGTATGTGTGTGTGTAGTAATGTGATGTATGTGTAGTAATGTGATGTATGTGTAGTAATGTGATGTATGTGTAGTACAGTATGTGTGGGTGTAGTAATGTGATGTTTGTGTTGTAATGTGATGTATGTGTAGTACAGTATGTGTGGGTGTAGTAATGTGATGTATGTGTAGTACAGTATGTGTGGGTGTAGTAATGTGATGTATGCGTAGTACAGTATGTGTGGGTGTAGTAATGTGATGTATGTGTAGTACAGTATGTGTGGGTGTAGTAATGTGATGTGTGTGTGTAGTAATGTGATGTATGTGTAGTACAGTATGTGTGGGTGTAGTAATGTGATGTATGTGTGGGTGTAGTAATGTGATGTATGTGTAGTACAGTATGTGTGGGTGTAGTAATGTGATGTGTGGGTGTAGTAATGTGATGTATGTGTGTGTGTAGTAATGTGATGTATGTGTGTGTGTAGTAATGTGATGTATGTGTGTGTGTAGTAATGTGATGTATGTGTAGTAATGTGATGTGTGTGTGTGTAGTAATGTGATGTACAGTATGTGTGTAGTAATGTGATGTATGTGTAGTACAGTATGTGTGGGTGTAGTAATGTGATGTACAGTATGTGTGTAGTAATGTGATGAATGTGTAGTACAGTATGTGTGGGTGTAGTAATGTGATGTATGTGTGTGTGTAGTAATGTGATGTATGTGTAGTAATGTGATGTATGTGTAGTAATGTGATGTATGTGTAGTACAGTATGTGTGGGTGTAGTAATGTGATGTATGTGTAGTACAGTATGTGTGGGTGTAGTAATGTGATGTATGTGTAGTACAGTATGTGTGGGTGTAGTAATGTGATGTGTGGGTATAGTAATGTGATGTGTGTGTGTGTGTAGTAATGTGATGTATGTGTAGTACAGTATGTGTGGGTGTAGTAATGTGATGTATGTGTAGTACAGTATGTGTGGGTGTAGTAATGTGATGTGTGGGTGTAGTAATGTGATGTATGTGTGTGTATAGTAATGTGATGTATGTGTGTGTGTAGTAATGTGATGTATGTGTAGTAATGTGATGTGTGTGTGTGTAGTAATGTGATGTACAGTATGTGTGTAGTAATGTGATGTATGTGTAGTACAGTATGTGTGGGTGTAGTAATGTGATGTACAGTATGTGTGTAGTAATGTGATGTATGTGTAGTACAGTATGTGTGGGTGTAGTAATGTGATGTATGTGTGTGTGTAGTAATGTGATGTATGTGTAGTAATGTGATGTATGTGCAGTAATGTGATGTATGTGTAGTACAGTATGTGTGGGTGTAGTAATGTGATGTATGTGTAGTACAGTATGTGTGGGTGTAGTAATGTGATGTATGTGTAGTACAGTATGTGTGGGTGTAGTAATGTGATGTGTGGGTGTAGTAATGTGATGTGTGTGTGGGTGTAGTAATGTGATGTATGTGTAGTACAGTATGTGTGGGTGTAGTAATGTGATGTGTGGGTGTAGTAATGTGATGTGTGTGTGTGTGTGTAGTAATGTGATGTATGTGTAGTACAGTATGTGTGGGTGTAGTAATGTGATGTATGTGTAGTACAGTATGTGTGGGTGTAGTAATGTGATGTATGTGTAGTACAGTTTGTGTGGGTGGAGTAATGTGATGTATGTGTAGTACAGTATGTGTGGGTGTAGTAATGTGATGTGTGGGTGTAGTAATGTGATGTGTGTGTGTGTGTAGTAATGTGATGTATGTGTAGTACAGTATGTGTGGGTGTAGTAATGTGATGTATGTGTAGTACAGTATGTGTGGGTGTAGTAATGTGATGTGTGGGTGTAGTAATGTGATGTATGTGTGTGTGTAGTAATGTGATGTATGTGTGTGTAGTAATGTGATGTATGTGTGTGTGTAGTAATGTGATGTATGTGTAGTAATGTGATGTGTGTGTGTGTGTAGTAATGTGATGTACAGTATGTGTGTAGTAATGTGATGTATGTGTAGTACAGTATGTGTGGGTGTAGTAATGTGATGTACAGTATGTGTGTAGTAATGTGATGTATGTGTAGTACAGTATGTGTGGGTGTAGTAATGTGATGTATGTGTGTGTAGTAATGTGATGTATGTGTAGTACAGTATGTGTGGGTGTAGTAATGTGATGTATGTGTAGTACAGTATGTGTGGGTGTAGTAATGTGATGTGTGTGTAGTACAGTATGTGTGGGTGTAGTAATGTGATGTATGTGTAGTACAGTATGTGTGGGTGTAGTAATGTGATGTGTGGGTGTAGTAATGTGATGTGTGTGTGTGTGTGTAGTAATGTGATGTATGTGTAGTACAGTATGTGTGGGTGTAGTAATGTGATGTATGTGTAGTACAGTATGTGTGGGTGTAGTAATGTGATTTGTGGGTGTAGTAATGTGATGTATGTGTGTGTGTAGTAATGTGATGTATGTGTGTGTGTAGTAATGTGATGTATGTGTAGTAATGTGATGTGTGTGTGTGTGTAGTAATGTGATGTACAGTATGTGTGTAGTAATGTGATGTATGTGTAGTACAGTATGTGTGGGTGCTGTAATGTGATGTACAGTATGTGTGTAGTAATGTGATGTATGTGTAGTACCTTATGTGTGGGTGTAGTAATGTGATGTATGTGTGTGTGTAGTAATGTGATGTATGTGTAGTAATGTGATGTATGTGTAGTAATGTGATGTATGTGTAGTACAGTATGTGTGGGTGTAGTAATGTGATGTATGTGTAGTACAGTATGTGTGGGTGTAGTAATGTGATGTATGTGTAGTACAGTATGTGTGGGTGTAGTAATGTGATGTATGTGTAGTACAGTATGTGTGGGTGTAGTAATGTGATGTGTGGGTGTAGTAATGTGATGTGTGTGTGTGTGTAGTAATGTGATGTATGTGTAGTACAGTATGTGTGGGTGTAGTAATGTGATGTATGTGTGTGTGTAGTAATGTGATGTATGTGTAGTAATGTGATGTATGTGTAGTAATGTGATGTGTGTGTAGTACAGTATGTGTGGGTGTAGTAATGTGATGTATGTGTAGTACAGTATGTGTGGGTGTAGTAATGTGATGTATGTGTAGTACAGTATGTGTGGGTGTAGTAATGTGATGTATGTGTAGTACAGTATGTGTGGGTGTAGTAATGTGATGTGTGGGTGTAGTAATGTGATGTGTGTGTGTGTGTAGTAATGTGATGTATGTGTAGTACAGTATGTGTGGGTGTAGTAATGTGATATGTGGGTGTAGTAATGTGATGTATGTGTGTGTGTAGTAATGTGATGTGATGTATGTGTAGTAATGTGATGTATGTGTGTGTGTGTAGTAATGTGATGTATGTGTAGTACAGTATGTGTGGGTGTAGTAATGTGATGTATGTGTGGGTGTAGTAATGTGATGTATGTGTGTGTAGTACAGTATGTGTGGGTGTAGTAATGTGATGTATGTGTGTGTAGTACAGTATGTGTGGGTGTAGTAATGTGATGTGTGGGTGTAGCAATGTGATGTATGTGTGTGTGTAGTAATGTGATGTATGTGTAGTAATGTGATGTATGTGTGTGTGTGTGTGTGTAGTAATGTGATGTATGTGTAGTACAGTATGTGTGGGTGTAGTAATGTCATGTGTGGGTGTAGTAATGTGATGTATGTGTGTGTGTAGTAATGTGATGTATGTGTGTGTGTGTGTAGTAATGTGATGTATGTGTAGTACAGTATGTGTGGGTGTAGTAATGTGATGTATGTGTAGTACAGTATGTGTGGGTGTAGTAATGTGATGTGTGGGTGTAGTAATGTGATGTATGTGTGTGTAGTAATGTGATGTATGTGGGTGTAGTAATGTGATGTATGTGTGTGTGTAGTAATGTGATGTATGTGTAGTAATGTGATGTATGTGTGCGTGTAGTAATGTGATGTATGTGTAGTAATGTGATGTGTATGTGTAGTAATGTGATGTATGTGTAGTAATGTGATGTATGTGTGTGTGTAGTAATGTGATGTATGTGTAGTAATGTGATGTGTATGTGTAGTAATGTGATGTATGTGTAGTAATGTGATGTATGTGTGTGTGTAGTAATGTGATGTATGTGTAGTAATGTGATGTGTATGTGTAGTAATGTGATGTATGTGTGTGTGTAGTAATGTGATGTATGTGTAGTAATGTGATGTATGTGTGTGTGTAGTAATGTGATGTATGTGTAGTAATGTGATGTATGTGGTGTAGTAATGTGATGTATGTGTAGTAATGTGATGTATGTGTGCGTGTAGTAATGTGATGTATGTGTAGTAATGTGATGTGTATGTGTAGTAATGTGATGTATGTGTAGTAATGTGATGTATGTGTGTGTGTAGTAATGTGATGTATGTGTAGTAATGTGATGTGTATGTGTAGTAATGTGATGTATGTGTGTGTGTAGTAATGTGATGTATGTGTAGTACAGTATGTGTGGGTGTAGTAATGTGATGTGTGGGTGTAGTAATGTGATGTGTGTGTGTAGTAATGTGATGTATGTGTAGTACAGTATGTGTGGGTGTAGTAATGTGATGTATGTGTAGTACAGTATGTGTGGGTGTAGTAATGTGATGTGTGGGTGTAGTAATGAGATGTGTGTGTGTGTGTGTAGTAATGTGATGTATGTGTAGTACAGTATGTGTGGGTGTAGTAATGTGATGTATGTGTAGTACAGTATGTGTGGGTGTAGTAATGTGATGTATGTGTAGTACAGTATGTGTGGGTGTAGTAATGTGATGTATGTGTAGTACAGTATGTGTGGGTGTAGTAATGTGATGTGTGGGTGTAGTAATGTGATGTGTGTGTGTGTGTAGTAATGTGATGTATGTGTAGTACAGTATGTGTGGGTGTAGTAATGTGATGTATGTGTAGTACAGTATGTGTGGGTGTAGTAATGTGATGTGTGTGTGTAGTAATGTGATGTATGTGTGTGTGTAGTAATGTGATGTATGTGTGTGTAGTAATGTGATGTATGTGTGTGTGTAGTAATGTGATGTATGTGTAGTAATGTGATGTGTGTGTGTGTAGTAATGTGATGTACAGTATGTGTGTAGTAATGTGATGTATGTGTAGTACAGTATGTGTGGGTGTAGTAATGTGATGTACAGTATGTGTGTAGTAATGTGATGTATGTGTAGTACAGTATGTGTGGGTGTAGTAATGTGATGTATGTGTGTGTAGTAATGTGATGTATGTGTAGTACAGTATGTGTGTGTGTAGTAATGTGATGTATGTGTAGTACAGTATGTGTGGGTGTAGTAATGTGATGTATGTGTAGTACAGTATGTGTGGGTGTAGTAATGTGATGTATGTGTAGTACAGTATGTGTGGGTGTAGTAATGTGATGTGTGGGTGTAGTAATGTGATGTGTGTGTGTGTGTAGTAATGTGATGTATGTGTAGTACAGTATGTGTGGGTGTAGTAATGTGATGTATGTGTAGTACAGTATGTGTGGGTGTAGTAATGTGATGTGTGGGTGTAGTAATGTGATGTATGTGTGTGTGTAGTAATGTGATGTATGTGTGTGTGTAGTAATGTGATGTATGTGTGTGTGTAGTAATGTGATGTATGTGTAGTAATGTGATGTGTGTGTGTGTGTAGTAATATGATGTATAATATGTGTGTAGTAATGTGATGTATGTGTAGTACAGTATGTGTGGGTGTAGTAATGTGATGTACAGTATGTGTGTAGTAATGTGATGTATGTGTAGTACAGTATGTGTGGGTGTAGTAATGTGATGTATGTGTGTGTGTAGTAATGTGATGTATGTGTAGTAATGTGATGTATGTGTAGTAATGTGATGTATGTGTAGTACAGTATGTGTGGGTGTAGTAATGTGATGTATGTGTAGTACAGTATGTGTGGGTGTAGTAATGTGATGTATGTGTAGTACAGTATGTGTGGGTGTAGTAATGTGATGTATGTGTAGTACAGTATGTGTGGGTGTAGTAATGTGATGTGTGGGTGTAGTAATGTGATGTGTGTGTGTAGTAATGTGATGTATGTGTAGTACAGTATGTGTGGGTGTAGTAATGTGATGTGTGGGTGTAGTAATGTGATGTATGTGTGTGTGTAGTAATGTGATGTATCTGTAGTAATGTGATGTATGTGTAGTAATGTGATGTATGTGTGTGTGTAGTAATGTGATGTATGTGTAGTACAGTATGTGTGGGTATAGTAATGTGATGTATGTGTGTGTGTAGTAATGTGATGTATGTGTGTGTAGTACAGTATGTGTGGGTGTAGTAATGTGATGTATGTGTGTGTAGTACAGTATGTGTGGGTGTAGTAATGTGATGTGTTGGTGTAGCAATGTGATGTATGTGTGTGTGTAGTAATGTGATGTATGTGTAGTAATGTGATGTATGTGTGTGTGTAGTAATGTGATGTATGTGTAGTACAGTATGTGTGGGTGTAGTAATGTGATGTGTGGGTGTAGTAATGTGATGTGTGTGTGTGTAGTAATGTGATGTATGTGTAGTACAGTATGTGTGGGTGTAGTAATGTGATGTATGTGTAGTACAGTATGTGTGGGTGTAGTAATGTGATGTGTGGGTGTAGTAATGTGATGTATGTGTGTGTGTAGTAATGTGATGTATGTGTGTGTGTAGTAATGTGATGTATGTGTGTGTGTAGTAATGTGATGTATGTGTAGTAATGTGATGTGTGTGTGTGTGTAGTAATGTGATGTACAATATGTGTGTAGTAATGTGATGTATGTGTAGTACAGTATGTGTGGGTGTAGTAATGTGATGTACAGTATGTGTGTAGTAATGTGATGTATGTGTAGTACAGTATGTGTGGGTGTAGTAATGTGATGTATGTGTGTGTGTAGTAATGTGATGTATGTGTAGTAATGTGATGTATGTGTAGTAATGTGATGTATGTGTAGTACAGTATGTGTGGGTGTAGTAATGTGATGTATGTGTAGTACAGTATGTGTGGGTGTAGTAATGTGATGTATGTGTAGTACAGTATGTGTGGGTGTAGTAATGTGATGTATGTGATGTATGTGTAGTACAGTATGTGTGGGTGTAGTAATGTGATGTGTGGGTGTAGTAATGTGATGTGTGTGTGTAGTAATGTGATGTATGTGTAGTACAGTATGTGTGGGTGTAGTAATGTGATGTGTGGGTGTAGTAATGTGATGTATGTGTGTGTGTAGTAATGTGATGTATCTGTAGTAATGTGATGTATGTGTAGTAATGTGATGTATGTGTGTGTGTGTAGTAATGTGATGTATGTGTAGTACAGTATGTGTGGGTATAGTAATGTGATGTATGTGTGTGTGTAGTAATGTGATGTATGTGTGTGTAGTACAGTATGTGTGGGTGTAGTAATGTGATGTATGTGTGTGTAGTACAGTATGTGTGGGTGTAGTAATGTGATGTGTTGGTGTAGCAATGTGATGTATGTGTGTGTGTAGTAATGTGATGTATGTGTAGTAATGTGATGTATGTGTGTGTGTGTAGTAATGTGATGTATGTGTAGTACAGTATGTGTGGGTGTAGTAATGTGATGTGTGGGTGTAGTAATGTGATGTATGTGTGTGTGTAGTAATTTGATGTATGTGTAGTAATGTGATGTATGTGTGTGTGTGTAGTAATGTGATGTATGTGTAGTACAGTATGTGTGGGTGTAGTAATGTGATGTATGTGTAGTACAGTATGTGTGGGTGTAGTAATGTGATGTGTGGGTGTAGTAATGTGATGTATGTGTGTGTGTAGTAATGTGATGTATGTGGGTGTAGTAATGTGATGTATTTGTGTGTGTAGTAATGTGATGTATGTGTAGTAATGTGATGTATGTGTGCGTGTAGTAATGTGATGTATGTGTAGTAATGTGATGTGTATGTGTAGTAATGTGATGTATGTGTAGTAATGTGATGTATGTGTGTGTGTAGTAATGTGATATATGTGTAGTAATGTGATGTGTATGTGTAGTAATGTGATGTATGTGTGTGAGTAGTAATGTGATGTATGTGTGTGTGTAGTAATGTGATGTATGTGTAGTAATGTGATGTATGTGTGTGTGTAGTAATGTGATGTATGTGTAGTAATGTGATGTATGTGGTGTAGTAATGTGATGTATGTGTAGTAATGTGATGTATGTGTGCGTGTAGTAATGTGATGTATGTGTAGTAATGTGATGTGTATGTGTAGTAATGTGATGTATGTGTAGTAATGTGATGTATGTGTGTGTGTAGTAATGTGATGTATGTGAAGTAATGTGATGTGTATGTGTAGTAATGTGATGTATGTGTGTGTGTAGTAATGTGATGTATGTGTAGTAATGTGATGTATGTGTGTGTGTAGTAATGTGATGTATGTGTAGTAATGTGATGTATGTAGTGTAGTAATGTGATGTATGTGTGTGTGTAGTAATGTGATGTATGTGTAGTACAGTATGTGTGGGTGTAGTAATATGATGTATGTGTGTGTGTAGTAATGTGATGTATGTGTAGTAATGTGATGTATGTGTGTGTGTAGTAATGTGATGTATGTGTAGTACAGTATGTGTGGGTGTAGTAATGTGATGTATGTGTGTGTGTAGTAATGTGATGTATGTGTAGTACAGTATGTGTGGGTGTAGTAATGTGATGTATGTGTGTGTGTAGTAATGTGATGTATGTGTGGGTGTAGTAATGTGATGTATGTGTAGTACAGTATGTGTGGGTGTAGTAATGTGATGTATGTGTGCGTGTAGTATTGTGATGTATGTGTAGTAATGTGATGTGTATGTGTAGTAATGTGATGTATGTGTAGTAATGTGATGTATGTGTGTGTGTGTGTAGTAATGTGATGTATGTGTGTGTAGTAATGTGATGTATGTGTGGGTGTAGTAATGTGATGTATGTGTAGTACAGTATGTGTGGGTGTAGTAATGTGATGTGTGTGTGTAGTAATGTGATGTATGTGTGTGTGTAGTAATGTGATGTATGTGTGTGTGTAGTAATGTGATGTATGTGTAGTAATGTGATGTATGTGTGTGTTTGTAGTAATGTGATGTATGTGTAGTACAGTATGTGTGGGTGTAGTAATGTGATGTATGTGTAGTACAGTATGTGTGGGTGTAGTAATGTGATGTGTGGGTGTAGTAATGTGATGTATGTGTGTGTGTAGTAATGTGATGTATGTGGGTGTAGTAATGTGATGTATGTGTGTGTGTAGTAATGTGATGTATGTGTAGTAATGTGATGTATGTGTGCGTGTAGTAATGTGATGTATGTGTAGTAATGTGATGTGTATGTGTAGTAATGTGGTGTATGTGTAGTAATGTGATGTATGTGTGTGTGTAGTAATGTGATGTATGTGTAGTAATGTGATGTGTATGTGTAGTAATGTGATGTATGTGTGTGTGTAGTAATGTGATGTATGTGTGTGTGTAGTAATGTGATGTATGTGTAGTAATGTGATGTATGTGTGTGTGTAGTAATGTGATGTATGTGTAGTAATGTGATGTATGTGGTGGAGTAATGTGATGTATGTGTGTGTGTAGTAATGTGATCTATGTGTAGTACAGTATGTGTGGGTTTAGTAATATGATGTATGTGTGTGTGTAGTAATGTGATGTATGTGTAGTAATGTGATGTATGTGTGTGTAGTAATGTGATGTATGTGTAGTACAGTATGTGTGGGTGTAGTAATGTGATGTATGTGTGTGTGTAGTAATGTGATGTATGTGTGTGTGTAGTAATGTGATGTATGTGTAGTACAGTATGTGTGGGTGTAGTAATGTGATGTATGTGTGTGTGTAGTAATGTGATGTATGTGTGGGTGTAGTAATGTGATGTATGTGTAGTACAGTATGTGTGGGTGTAGTAATGTGATGTATGTGTGTGTGTAGTAATGTGATGTATGTGTAGTACAGTATGTGTGGGTGTAGTAATGTGATGTGGGTGTAGTAATGTGATGTATGTGTAGTAATGTGATGTATGTGTAGTAATGTGATGTATGTGTGTGTACAGTAATGTGATGTATGTGTGTGTGTAGTAATGTGATGTATGTGTAGTAATGTGATGTATGTGTGTGTGTAGTAATGTGATGTATGTGTAGTAATGTGATGTATGTGTGGGTGTAGTAATGTGATGTGTGTGTGTAGTAATGTGATGTATGTGTGTGTGTAGTAATGTGATGTATGTGTGTGTGTAGTAATGTGATGTATGTGTAGTAATGTGATGTATGTGTGTGTGTAGTAATGTGATGTATGTGTAGTACAGTATGTGTGGGTGTAGTAATGTGATGTATGTGTGTGTGTAATAATGTGATGTATGTGTAGTACATTATGTGTGGGTGTAGTAATGTGATGTATGTGTGTGTAGTACAGTATGTGTGGGTGTAGTAATATGATGTGTGGGTGTAGTAATGTGATGTATGTGTGGGTGTAGTAATGTGATGTATGTGTGTGTGTAGTAATGTGATGTATGTGTAGTAATGTGATGTATGTGTGGGTGTAGTAATGTGATGTATGTGTAGTACAGTATGTGTGGGTGTAGTAATGTGATGTGTGGGTGTAGTAATGTGATGTATGTGTGTGTGTAGTAATGTGATGTATGTGTGTGTGTAGTAATGTGATGTATGTGTAGTAATGTGATGTATGTGTGTGTGTGTAGTAATGTGATGTATGTGTAGTACAGTATGTGTGGGTGTAGTAATGTGATGTATGTGTAGTACAGTATGTGTGGGTGTAGTAATGTGATTTGTGGATGTAGTAATGTGATGTATGTGGGTGTAGTAATGTGATGTATGTGTGTGTGTAGTAATGTGATGTATGTGTAGTAATGTGATGTGTGTGTGTAGTAATGTGATGTATGTGTGTGTGTAGTAATGTGATGTATGTGTAGTAATGTGATGTATGTGTGCGTGTAGTAATGTGATGTATGTGTAGTAATGTGATGTATGTGTGTGTGTAGTAATGTGATGTATGTGTAGTAATGTGATGTGTATGTGTAGTAATGTGATGTATGTGTGTGTGTAGTAATGTGATGTATGTGTGTGTGTAGTAATGTGATGTATGTGTAGTAATGTGATGTATGTGTGTGTAGTAATGTGATGTATGTGTAGTAATGTGATGTATGTGTGTGTAGTAATGTGATGTATGTGTGTGTGTAGTAATGTGATGTATGTGTAGTACAGTATGTGTGGGTGTAGTAATGTGATGTATGTGTGTGTGTGTAGTAATGTGATGTATGTGTAGTAATGTGATGTATGTGTAGTAATGTGATGTGTGTGTGTGTAGTAATGTGATGTATGTGTGGGTGTAGTAATGTGATGTATGTATGTGTAGTAATGTGATGTGTGTGTAGTACAGTATGTGTGGGTGTAGTAATGTGATGTATGTGTGTGTAGTAATGTGATGTGTGTGTGTGGGTGTAGTAATGTGATGTATGTGTGTGTGTAGTAATGTGATGTATGTGTAGTACAGTATGTGTGGGTGTAGTAATGTGATGTGTGTGTAGTAATGTGATGTATGTGTGTGTAGTAATGTGATGTATGTGTAGTAATGTGATGTACAGTATGTGAGTGTTAGAGGTCACTGCAGCTCCTGCCACATGTATAACTCATGTCAGTGCCGGGAGGGAGGGAGGGAGATCTATTACTGTGTAATTGTATGTGTGTGTGTAGTAATGTGATGTATGTGTAGTACAGTATGTGTGGGTGTAGTAATGTGATGTGTGTGTAGTAATGTGATGTATGTGTGGGTGTAGTAATGTGATGTGTGTGTGTATAGTAAAGTGATGTATATGTGTGTGTAGTAATGTAATGTATGTGGGTGTTGTAATGTGATGTATGTGTGTGTAGTAATGTGATGTGTGTGTAGTGATGTGATGTGTGTGTGTGTAGTAATGTGATGTATGTGTAGTAATGTGATGTGTGTGTGTGTAGCAATGTGATGTGTGTGTGTGTTTGTAGTAATGTGATGTGTGTGTGTGTGTGTGTAGTAATGTGATGTATGTGTGTGTAGTAATGTGATGTATGTGTAGTACAGTATGTGTGGGTGTAGTAATGTGATGTATGTGTAGTAATGTGATGTGTGTGTGTGTAGTAATGTGATGTATGTGTGGGTGTAGTAATGTGATGTATGTATGTGTAGTAATGTGATGTGTGTGTGTGTGTGTGTGTAGTAATGTGATGTATGTGTGTGTAGTAATGTGATGTGTGTGTGTGGGTGTAGTAATGTGATGTATGTGTAGTACAGTATGTGTGGGTGTAGTAATGTGATGTGTGTGTGTGTAGTAATGTGATGTATGTGTAGTACAGTATGTGTGGGTGTAGTAATGTGATGTATGTGTAGTAATGTGATGTATGTGTAGTACAGTATGTGTGGGTGTAGTAACGTGATGTATGTGTGTGTAGTAATGTGATGTGTGTGTGTGGGTGTAGTAATGTGATGTATGTGTAGTACAGTATGTGTGGGTGTAGTAATGTGATGTATGTGTGGGTGTAGTAATGTGATGTGTGTGTAGTAATGTGATGTATGTGTGTGTAGTAATGTGATGTATGTGTAGTAATGTGATGTACAGTATGTGAATGTTAGAGGTCACTGCAGCTCCTGCCACATGTATAACTCATGTCAGTGCCGGGAGGGAGGGAGGGAGATCTATTACTGTGTAATTGTATGTGTGTGTGTAGTAATGTGATGTGTAGTAATGTGATGTATGTGTGGGCGTAGTAATGTGATGTATGTGTAGTAATGTGATGTGTGTGTGTGGGTGTAGTAATGTCATGTATGTGTTATACAGTATGTGTGGGTGTAGTAATGTGATGTATGTGTGTGTGTAGTAATGTGATGTATGTGTAGTACAGTATGTGTGGGTGTAGTAATGTGATATATGTGTGTGTTGTAATGTGATGTATGTGTAGTAATGTGATGTACAGTATGTGAGTGTTAGAGGTCACTGCAGCTCCTGCCACATGTATAACTCATGTCAGTGCCGGGAGGGAGTGAGATCTATTACTGTGTAATTGTATGTGTGTGTGTAGTAATGTGATGTATGTGTAGTACAGTATGTGTGGGTGTAGTAATGTGATGTGTGTGTGTGTAGTAATGTGATGTATGTGTGGGTGTAGTAATGTGATGTGTGTGTGTGTAGTAATGTGATGTATATGTGTGTGTAGTAATGTGATGTATGTTGGTGTAGTAATGTGATGTATGTGTGTGTAGTAATGTGATGTGTGTGTAGTGATGTGAAGTGTGTGTGTGTAGTAATGTGATGTATGTGTAGTAATGTGATGTGTGTGTGTAGCAATGTGATGTGTGTGTGTGTTTGTAGTAATGTGATGTGTGTGTGTAGTAATGTGATGTATGTGTGTATAGTAATGTGATGTATGTGTAGTACAGTATGTGTGGGTGTAGTAATGTGATGTATGTGTAGTAATGTGATGTGTGTGTGTGTAGTAATGTGATGTATGTGTGGGTGTAGTAATGTGATGTATGTATGTGTAGTAATGTGATGTGTGTGTAGTAATTTGATGTGTGTGTCTGTAGTATTGTTATGTATGTGTGTGTAGTAATGTGATGTGTGTGTGGGTGTAGTAATGTGATGTATGTGTAGTACAGTATGTGTGGGTGTAGTAATGTGATGTACGTGTAGTACAGTATGTGTGGGTGTAGTAATGTGATGTATGTGTGTGTGTAGTAATGTGATGTATGTGTAGTACAGTATGTGTGGGTGTAGTAATGTGATGTATGTGTAGTACAGTATGTGTGGGTGTAGTAATGTGATGTGTGTGTAGTACAGTATGTGTGGGTGTAGTAATGTGATGTGTCTGTAGTACAGTATGTGTGGGTGTAGTAATGTGATGTGTGTGTAGTAATGTGATGTATGTGTAGTAATGTGATGTGTGTGTGTGTAGTAATGTGATGTATGTGTGTAGTAATGTGATGTATGTGTGTGTGTGTGTAGTAATGTGATGTATGTGTGTGTAGTATTGTGATGTGTGTGTGTGTAGTAATGTGATGTGTGTGTGTGGGTGTAGTAATGTCATGTATGTGTTATACAGTATGTGTGGGTGTAGTAATGTGATGTATGTGTGTGTGTAGTAATGTGATGTATGTGTAGTACAGTATGTGTGGGTGTAGTAATGTGATATATGTGTGTGTTGTAATGTGATGTATGTGTAGTAATGTGATGTACAGTATGTGAGTGTTAGAGGTCACTGCAGCTCCTGCCACATGTATAACTCATGTCAGTGCCGGGAGGGAGTGAGATCTATTACTGTGTAATTGTATGTGTGTGTGTAGTAATGTGATGTATGTGTAGTACAGTATGTGTGGGTGTAGTAATGTGATGTGTGTGTGTGTAGTAATGTGATGTATGTGTGGGTGTAGTAATGTGATGTGTGTGTGTGTAGTAATGTGATGTATATGTGTGTGTAGTAATGTGATGTATGTTGGTGTAGTAATGTGATGTATGTGTGTGTAGTAATGTGATGTGTGTGTAGTGATGTGAAGTGTGTGTGTGTAGTAATGTGATGTATGTGTAGTAATGTGATGTGTGTGTGTAGCAATGTGATGTGTGTGTGTGTTTGTAGTAATGTGATGTGTGTGTGTAGTAATGTGATGTATGTGTGTATAGTAATGTGATGTATGTTTAGTACAGTATGTGTGGGTGTAGTAATGTGATGTATGTGTAGTAATGTGATGTGTGTGTGTAGTAATGTGATGTATGTGTGGGTGTAGTAATGTGATGTATGTATGTGTAGTAATGTGATGTGTGTGTAGTAATTTGATGTGTGTGTCTGTAGTAATGTTATGTATGTGTGTGTAGTAATGTGATGTGTGTGTGTGGGTGTAGTAATGTGATGTATGTGTAGTACAGTATGTGTGGGTGTAGTAATGTGATGTACGTGTAGTACAGTATGTGTGGGTGTAGTAATGTGATGTATGTGTGTGTGTAGTAATGTGATGTATGTGTAGTACAGTATGTGTGGGTGTAGTAATGTGATGTATGTGTAGTACAGTATGTGTGGGTGTAGTAATGTGATGTGTGTGTAGTACAGTATGTGTGGGTGTAGTAATGTGATGTGTCTGTAGTACAGTATGTGTGGGTGTAGTAATGTGATGTGTGTGTAGTAATGTGATGTATGTGTAGTAATGTGATGTGTGTGTGTGTAGTAATGTGATGTATGTGTGTAGTAATGTGATGTATGTGTGTGTGTGTGTAGTAATGTGATGTATGTGTGTGTAGTATTGTGATGTGTGTGTGTGTAGTAATGTGATGTATGTGTAGTACAGTATGTGTGGGTGTAGTAATGTGATGTATGTGTAGTAATGTGATGTGTGTGTGTAGTAATGTGATGTATGTGTGGGTGTAGTAATGTGATGTATGTATGTGTAGTAATGTGATGTGTGTGTAGTACAGTATGTGTGGGTGTAGTAATGTGATGTATGTGTGTGTAGTAATGTGATGTGTGTGTGTGGGTGTAGTAATGTGATGTATGTGTGTGTGTAGTAATGTGATGTATGTGTAGTACAGTATGTGTGGGTGTAGTAATGTGATGTGTGTGTAGTAATGTGATGTATGTGTGTGTAGTAATGTGATGTATGTGTAGTAATGTGATGTACAGTATGTGAGTGTTAGAGGTCACTGCAGCTCCTGCCACATGTATAACTCATGTCAGTGCCGGGAGGGAGGGAGGGAGATCTATTACTGTGTAATTGTATGTGTGTGTGTAGTAATGTGATGTATGTGTAGTACAGTATGTGTGGGTGTAGTAATGTGATGTGTGTGTAGTAATGTGATGTATGTGTGGGTGTAGTAATGTGATGTGTGTGTGTATAGTAAAGTGATGTATATGTGTGTGTAGTAATGTAATGTATGTGGGTGTTGTAATGTGATGTATGTGTGTGTAGTAATGTGATGTGTGTGTAGTGATGTGATGTGTGTGTGTAGTAATGTGATGTATGTGTAGTAATGTGATGTGTGTGTGTGTAGCAATGTGATGTGTGTGTGTGTGTTTGTAGTAATGTGATGTGTGTGTGTGTGTGTAGTAATGTGATGTATGTGTGTGTAGTAATGTGATGTATGTGTAGTACAGTATGTGTGGGTGTAGTAATGTGATGTATGTGTAGTAATGTGATGTGTGTGTGTAGTAATGTGATGTATGTGTGGGTGTAGTAATGTGATGTATGTATGTGTAGTAATGTGATGTGTGTGTGTGTGTAGTAATGTGATGTATGTGTGTGTAGTAATGTGATGTGTGTGTGTGGGTGTAGTAATGTGATGTATGTGTAGTACAGTATGTGTGGGTGTAGTAATGTGATGTGTGTGTGTGTAGTAATGTGATGTATGTGTAGTACAGTATATGTGGGTGTAGTAATGTGATGTATGTGTAGTAATGTGATGTATGTGTAGTACAGTATGTGTGGGTGTAGTAACGTGATGTATGTGTGTGTAGTAATGTGATGTGTGTGTGTGGGTGTAGTAATGTGATGTATGTGTAGTACAGTATGTGTGGGTGTAGTAATGTGATGTATGTGTGGGTGTAGTAATGTGATGTGTGTGTAGTAATGTGATGTATGTGTGTGTAGTAATGTGATGTATGTGTAGTAATGTGATGTACAGTATGTGAATGTTAGAGGTCACTGCAGCTCCTGCCACATGTATAACTCATGTCAGTGCCGGGAGGGAGGGAGATCTATTACTGTGTAATTGTATGTGTGTGTGTAGTAATGTGATGTGTAGTAATGTGATGTATGTGTGGGCGTAGTAATGTGATGTATGTGTAGTAATGTGATGTGTGTGTGTGGGTGTAGTAATGTCATGTATGTGTTATACAGTATGTGTGGGTGTAGTAATGTGATGTATGTGTGTGTGTAGTAATGTGATGTATGTGTAGTACAGTATGTGTGGGTGTAGTAATGTGATGTATGTGTGTGTTGTAATGTGATGTATGTGTAGTAATGTGATGTACAGTATGTGAGTGTTAGAGGTCACTGCTGCTCCTGCCACATGTATAACTCATGTCAGTGCCGGGAGGGAGTGAGATCTGTTACTGTGTAATTGTATGTGTGTGTGTAGTAATGTGATGTATGTGTAGTACAGTATGTGTGGGTGTAGTAATGTGATGTGTGTGTGTGTAGTAATGTGATGTATGTGTGGGTGTAGTAATGTGATGTGTGTGTGTGTAGTAATGTGATGTATATGTGTGTGTAGTAATGTGATGTATGTTGGTGTAGTAATGTGATGTATGTGTGTGTAGTAATGTGATGTGTGTGTAGTGATGTGATGTGTGTGTGTGTAGTAATGTGATGTATGTGTAGTAATGTGATGTGTGTGTGTAGCAATGTGATGTGTGTGTGTGTTTGTAGTAATGTGATGTGTGTGTGTGTAGTAATGTGATGTATGTGTGTATAGTAATGTGATGTATGTGTAGTACAGTATGTGTGGGTGTAGTAATGTGATGTATGTGTAGTAATGTGATGTGTGTGTGTGTAGTAATGTGATGTATGTGTGGGTGTAGTAATGTGATGTATGTATGTGTAGTAATGTGATGTGTGTGTGTGGGTGTAGTAATGTGATGTATGTGTAGTACAGTATGTGTGGGTGTAGTAATGTGATGTACGTGTAGTACAGTATGTGTGGGTGTAGTAATGTGATGTATGTGTGTGTGTAGTAATGTGATGTATGTGTAGTACAGTATGTGTGGGTGTAGTAATGTGATGTATGTGTGTGTTGTAATGTGATGTATGTGTAGTAATGTGATGTACAGTATGTGAGTGTTAGAGGTCACTGCTGCTCCTGCCACATGTATAACTCATGTCAGTGCCGGGAGGGAGTGAGATCTGTTACTGTGTAATTGTATGTGTGTGTGTAGTAATGTGATGTATGTGTAGTACAGTATGTGTGGGTGTAGTAATGTGATGTGTGTGTGTGTAGTAATGTGATGTATGTGTGGGTGTAGTAATGTGATGTGTGTGTGTGTAGTAATGTGATGTATATGTGTGTGTAGTAATGTGATGTATGTTGGTGTAGTAATGTGATGTATGTGTGTGTAGTAATGTGATGTGTGTGTAGTGATGTGATGTGTGTGTGTGTAGTAATGTGATGTATGTGTAGTAATGTGATGTGTGTGTGTAGCAATGTGATGTGTGTGTGTGTTTGTAGTAATGTGATGTGTGTGTGTGTAGTAATGTGATGTATGTGTGTATAGTAATGTGATGTATGTGTAGTACAGTATGTGTGGGTGTAGTAATGTGATGTATGTGTAGTAATGTGATGTGTGTGTGTGTAGTAATGTGATGTATGTGTGGGTGTAGTAATGTGATGTATGTATGTGTAGTAATGTGATGTGTGTGTGTGGGTGTAGTAATGTGATGTATGTGTAGTACAGTATGTGTGGGTGTAGTAATGTGATGTACGTGTAGTACAGTATGTGTGGGTGTAGTAATGTGATGTATGTGTGTGTGTAGTAATGTGATGTATGTGTAGTACAGTATGTGTGGGTGTAGTAATGTGATGTATGTGTAGTACAGTATGTGTGGGTGTAGTAATGTGATGTGTGTGTAGTACAGTATGTGTGGGTGTAGTAATGTGATGTGTCTGTAGTACAGTATGTGTGGGTGTAGTAATGTGATGTGTGTGTAGTAATGTGATGTATGTGTAGTAATGTGATGTGTGTGTGTGTGTGTAGTAATGTGATGTATGTGTGTAGTAATGTGATGTATGTGTGTGTGTGTAGTAATGTGATGTATGTGTGTGTAGTATTGTGATGTGTGTGTGTGTAGTAATGTGATGTATGTGTAGTACAGTATGTGTGGGTGTAGTAATGTGATGTATGTGTAGTAATGTGATGTGTGTGTGTGTAGTAATGTGATGTATGTGTGGGTGTAGTAATGTGATGTATGTATGTGTAGTAATGTGATGTGTGTGTAGTACAGTATGTGTGGGTGTAGTAATGTGATGTATGTGTGTGTAGTAATGTGATGTGTGTGTGTGGGTGTAGTAATGTGATGTATGTGTAGTACAGTATGTGTGGGTGTAGTAATGTGATGTATGTGTAGTACAGTATGTGTGGGTGTAGTAATGTGATGTATGTGTGTGTGTAGTAATGTGATGTATGTGTAGTACAGTATGTGTGGGTGTAGTAATGTGATGTATGTGTAGTACAGTATGTGTGGGTGTAGTAATGTGATGTGTGTATAGTAATGTGATGTATGTGTAGTAATGTGATGTATGTGTGTGTGTGTGTAGTAATGTGATGTATGTGTGTAGTAATGTGATGTATGTGTGTGTGTGTACTAATGTGATGTATGTGTGTGTGTAGTAATGTGATGTAATTGTGTATGTGTGTGTGGGGAGGTGAAATCTTCATATGATGTCTGTGAGAGACTGTGTGTGTGTGAATCTATTCATTGGATGTGCTGAGACTGTCTGTGTGTGACTGTGTATGAGACTGTGTGTGTGTGACTGTGTGTATGAATCTATTCATGGGATGTGTATGAGACTGTGTGTGTGTGTGTGAATCTATTCATATAAATGAATGTGTGTGTGTCTGGGGGGGAATCTATTAATGTCAATATGGCAGGGTAGAGATGTATTAATGTCAGTGGGGGAGCTAGGGCGTCAGCTTATAGGAATATATACGCCCATAGGTGGAGTTAGACACGCCCTTCGGGTGGAGCAGACCACACCCCCACAAAGGCGCGTCGCATTCTGCAGCCATCTACAATCTCCCTCAAAGTCATTTTCAAAAGTAGGCAAGTATGGGACAGTTAGGTTTAGGCACCAGGGAGAGGGTTAGGGTAAGGCTGCTGGAGGGGACAGTTAGGTTTAGGCACTAGGGGGAGGGTTAGGCACCAGGGAGAGGGTTAGGGTTAGGCTGCTGGAGGGGACAGTTAGGTTTAGGCACTAGGGGGAGGGTTAGGCACCAGGGAGAGGGTTAGGGAAAGGCTGCTGGAGGGGACAGTTAGGTTTAGGCACTAGGGCAGGGGTTCCCAACCATGGTCCTCAAGGCACACAAACAGTCCATGTTTTAAGGATAGCCATACTTAAGCAAAGGTGTCTTAATTAGTACCTCAGTCATTTTGGTTAAACCATCTGTGCTCAAGCAAGGATATCACTAAAACCTGGACTGTTAGTGTGCCTTGAGGACCGAGGTTGGGAAACACTGCACTAGGGGGAGGGGGAGGCACCAGGGAGAGGGTTAGGGTAAGGCTGCTGGAGGGGACAGTTAGGTTTAGGCACTAGGGGGAGGGTTAGGCACCAGGGAGAGGGTTAGGGTAAGGCTGCTGGAGGGGACAGTTAGGTTTAGGCACTAGGGGGAGGGTTAGGCACCAGGGAGAGGGTTAGGGTAAGGCTGCTGGACGGGACAGTTAGGTTTAGGCACTAGTGGGAGGGTTAGGGTTAGCATTAGCCACAAAATACAAAAAAATGTGGCCACCATTTTTTGTGTCGACCATTTGTCCCTGTCAACCTTTTGTACCTGTGGACTTATTGCTTGTCGACCATTTGGTGTTGACCTATACATTGTCAACCTTTTGTCTGTCTGCCTTTTATACCACACCCAATGATGTTACCCAAACAATAATAGATAGATCTGTTTGTATTACGCATGGGGTGGGGAACTTTTTTTATGCCGAGGGCCATTTTGATATATATAATATTATTAGTGGGCCCTGTGTAGTTCATGCCCCCTCCATGTGATGTCATCGGTGATTACAGCAATGCCCGGAGCATCCTGAAGATGCTCTGGGGAGCTGTAAGGGCAGCAGTGTGATCATCTGAAGCATCCTAAGGACGCTCCAGGCAGCACTGCTGCATAGATTCTGGCTGCAGGGTACTATTCTAGGCACCTTGCTACCCAGATGAGGCTAGCAGAAAAAGCTCCGAGGGCCAGACCAAATGACTCCAGGGGCCTTATACGGCCCCCGGGCCTGAGGTTCCCCATCCCTGTATTACGCAATAAGACGGGAGATACAGCCGGTGTGACAAAACAAGAAGTTCCACCTTCAATGGCAGAAATGAAATATTGAAGGTGATTGTCCCACGCTGGCGCCTCCCGTTACATGTATTCCTAATATGAATAAAGACAAAATAATCATAGCATAATACTGTAAGATTGGTATTTATAACACCCAGTAAAAATGAGTAAAAGAGCACTTTGGTGACCCGCTTCAAATGTATTCCCCTAGGGGGTGGCTCCTTACTACTGTAGATGAAAACGTGAATTGTAGCACAGCACAAATGATGTCACAATGTTGTCACTTCTTTTCTTATTGACATATGGGGAGAACATCTCTCATTCATCATGGAATGCCATAGAGAGAGATAAAAGCTTGCAATAGCACAAAACCTTATATCACTACTAAAACTTTAATGGTAAAACAAACAAACAAACACTCTCATAAGATAAAAAATGAACAGGAACATAGTACATAACAAACCCTTAAGGTTTACCAAAGTTCTCCACCGTGTTAGAGTATGTGCACGCCTACCAGAGGCTAAGATGAAAAACCAGAAACATGCAAGGTCCCGCGCTCCTGAGGAAGAGCTATGTAGCCGTGCTAAGGACCACCTGGGTCACCGTTTGAGACCTTCCTGCCACCTTTTGGCAAGTGGGTTTCTGGGACCTTGCAGGCTTCTGGTGATGTGCCTTTTTCATCTTGGCATCTGGCAGGTGTGGACATACTCCGGTGGGGATGTAGTTATCAAACCGGCGGACGGCATGCCACCAGTCTGAATCCCGACACTGAAAGACTGAGATGTCGAAATACCGACGCCTATTTTAATACCAACGCAAGAACACAAACGCCAGCCTGAACCAGGTAAGTCTGGGGCATCTTGGCTGTTAGCCACGTGGGGGGGTAAGGTTTAGGTAGGATAGCGAGGTTAGCGTCAGGTTTTGGGACGAGAGGTTAGGGTTAGGCACCCCTGGGGGGGGTTGGTCACTAAGGGGAGAGGGTTAGATTCAGGGCCGGATTAAGGGGGGGCGAGGGGCGGTAGTCCCTAGGCCCCCACACACGGAGGGGCCCCCACTAGCAGCGGTGCAGCCTGCAGCCACCGCTAGTGTCCCCGCCGCTAGTGTAGTGTAGACCACAGTGAGCGGGGCCACACTACACAGTGACATACACACAGCCATCGGCAGCAGCTGTGTGTTTGTTAGAGCAGCCAATGAGAGTCAAACAGACTCTCATTGGCTGCTGCGTCAACGGAGGGAGCCGGCTGGAGCTCACTCATGAGCTCCGCCTTCTGGCTCCCCCCGCAGTGGGTGATGATGGGAGAGACGTCATGACGCTGACGTCTCTCCCATAGTGCAGTGGAAGAGCCGGGACTCGGAGTGGGCAGCGGCGGTCGCGTCAGGAGCGGGGATTTAGGTAAGTTGTGTTTTTTTTGTGTGTGTGTGTTTGTAAAAGGCACTGCATAGGGGTTGGCCGCTACAAGGGACACTGCATAGGGGGGCCGCTACAGGGGGCAGTGCATAGGGGGGGCCGCTACAGGGGGCACCGCATAGGGGGGCTACTACAGGGGTCACTGTATAGGGGGGGCGCTTCATGGGGGCACTGGGGGGGCGCTACTAGGGTCAATGCATAGGGGGGACAACTACTGGCCCCACTGTATAGGGGGGGACTACTACTGGGTGCAATGCATTGGGGGGGACTACTACTGGGGGCACTATATAAGGGGCACTGCATGGGGGGGACCACTACTGGGTCTGGGGGCACTATATAAAGGGCACTACTGGGGACACTGTATAGGGGGACCACTACTGGGGGCATTATATAAGCACTGCATAGAGGGACCACTACAGGGGGCACTGCATAAGGGGCATTACTACAGTGGACACTGCATAGGGGGGACCATTGCTGGGGGCACTGCTACTGGGGACATTACATAAGGGGCCCCCACAAGTTTGTTGCCCAGGGGCCCCCACAGACCTTAATCCGGCCCTGATTAGATTTAGGTACGAAGGGGGGAGGGTTAGGTTTAGGCACTAATGGGGAGGGTTAGGGGGAGAAGGGGGGCGGGTAAGTATACTTACCTGACCCCTGTCGGGATACCAACCATCGGGATGCCACTGTCGGTATTTTGACAGGAGGCATCTCGACTGCAGGCATTACATACCGATGGGGTATATTCACTTGGGTGTTGCAAATACCAATCTTAAGCTGGCCACACACCTAAAGATTTTCTGTCCAACCATCCAACTAGTTGATTGGTTGGAATGAGAATCTGGTAATGTATGGGAGTAACTGATGATCAGCAATTTGCTCCTAAATGCCAGAAAACAGATGAAAATGACGTCAGACAAGTTTGTTAAATGTTTGATCTAAATAATTTGTATAAAAAAACAGTTTTTGTCCATTTTCCAGCGTTTGGGAGCAAATTGCTGATTGTCATTTGCTTTCATACCTTAAAGGATTTTCATTCCAACCAATCAACTAGTCGGCTGGTTGGACAGAAAATCTTTAGGTGTATACCCAGCCTTACAGTATTATGCTATGATTATTTTTTATTTATTCTACAAGTCTCATGAAAAGTCATATTAGGAATAAATGTAACCAGTGGAGGCGCCAGTGTGGGACAATCACCTTCATTTGCTGAGTAACATTACCCGACTAAGAGGGAAATTCTGTTTTCCGCGATGTGCTGCTGAGATGCCCATCTTATTATGGTAAACAATTACATTGTCCTGCGCACCTCTAGTGGGTGGGAGGAGAAATGCGCATATATACAGTCAGGTCCATAAATATTGGGACATTGACAGAATTTTCAGATTTTGGCCTCTATTCACCACCACAATGTTTTTGAAATGAAACAAACAAGATGTGCTTTAACTGCAGACTTTCAGATTTAATTTGAGGGTAATTACACCAAAATCAGGTGAACGGTGTAGGAATTACAACAGTTTCAATATGTGCCTCCCACTTTTTAAAGGGCCAAAAGTAATGGGACTATCAACTCAAAAGCTATTTCATGGACAGGTGTGGGCTATTCCCTCATTATTTCATTATCAATTAAGCAGGTAAAAGGCCTGGACTTGATTCTAGGTGTGACATTTGCATTTGGAATCAGTTGCTGTCGACTCTCAATATGAGATCCAAAGAGCTGTCACTATCAGTGAAGCAAGCCATCATTAGGCTGAAAAATCAAAACAAACCCATCAGAGAGATAGCAAAAACATTAGGTGTGGCCAAATCAACTGTTTGGAACATTCTTAAATAGAAAGAACGCACCGGAGAGCTCGGCAACACCAAAAGACCCGGAAGACCACGGAAAACAACTGTGGTGGATGACAAAAGAATTATTTCTCTGGTGAAGAAAAACCCCTTCACAACAGTTGGCCAAATCAAGAACACTCTCCAGGAGGTAGATGTATATGTGTCAAAGTCAACAATGAAGAGAAGAGTTCACAAGAGTGAATATAGAGGGTTCACCACAAGATGTAAACCATTGGTGAGCCACAAAAACAAGAAGACCAGATTAGAGTTTGCCAAACAACATCTAAAAAAGCCATTACAGTTCTGGAACAACATCCTATGGACAGATGAGACAAAGATCAACTTGTACCAGAGTGATGGGAAGAGAAAAGTATGGAGAAGGAAAGGAACTGCTCATGATCCAAAACATACCACCTCATCAGTGAAGCATGGTGGTGGTAGTGTCATGGCGTGGGCATGTATGGCTGCCAATGGAACTGGTTCCCTTGTATTTATTGATGATGTGACTGCTGACAAAAGCAGCAGAATGAATTGTGAAGTGTTTCGGGCAATATTATATGCTCATATTCAGTCAAATGCTTCAGAACTCATTGGACAACGCTTCACAGTGCAGATGGACAATGACCCGAAGCATACTGCAAAAGCAACCAAAGAGTTTTTTAAGGCTAAAAAGCGGAATGTTATGCAATGGCCAAGTCAATCCCCTGACCTGAATCCGATTGAGCATGCATTTCACTTGATGAAGACAAAACTGAAGGGAAAATGCCCCAAAAACAAGCAGGAACTGAAGACATTTGCAGTAGAGGCCTGGTGGAGCATCACCAGGGATGAAACCCAGCGTCTGGTGATGTCTATGCGTTCCAGACTTCAGGCCGCAATTGCCTGCAAAGGATTTGCAACAAAGTATTAAAAAGTGAATGTTAGATTTAGGATTGTTTAGTTTGTCCCATTACTTTTGGCCCCTTAAAAAGTGGGAGGCACATATTGAAACTGTTGTAATTCCTACACCGTTCACCTGATTTGGATGTAATTACCCTCAAATTAAATCTGAAAGTCTGCAGTTAAAGCACATCTTGTTTGTTTCATTTCAAAGCCATTGTGGTGGTGAATAGAGGCCAAAATATGAAAATTCTGTCAATGTCCCAATATTTATGGATCTGACTGTACATCGCCGCAGAGTGCCTACGCAACCGGTTTGGAGGCTCATCACAGAGAATGAAATTGTCCCCTTGTTGCTTCTTACTTTAAGGATTGTTTATCTTTCGTCACTTTGGGCTTCATTCAGAGTTTTGCGAAATGACGTTGGCATGTGGATCTCTTTTTAGCGAACTGCACATGCGCCTGGGTCTGCGTACGCATCATAGGAAAATTAAGGCCAATTCAGAGTCTTACGGGTCTCAGTGGCCTCTTCACTTGTCACTTGAGTGGGTATTTGTGGGTGGCAATGGGGCATTTGCACATAGGATAAGCACGCCATGGGCGCGCTGGGTGCATTGTGGGATATTCAGAGATGTGCCTATGCAGAAATCTGGCCCCTTTTCAGTCGGTTCACTTGCACCAAGGACTAGGCTGGGGCAATGCGCACCGTTGTGTGTTCCTGCGTAAGTGACCTTAAATGGGTGGGACTCCAACATGTAGCCAATCCGATGCTTTGATTCGCCAAATCCCTCCCAACACCAAGACAAAAATTCGGACTCCCCCCTCCCCTTTACCGGCCACCATCTTGATGAGTTTAAGCACGCACTTACTCATATAAAGAAGCTAAATAATAGGTGGGAGGGGGCTGCATCTTTGGAGCTTGACGAGTGACCCTTATGGCAGGAAATTTGCAGCAGATGTAATTGCCGACTAACCGAGCGAATGTCAGTAGACGACTATAAAATATCCTGCAGCTCTATTATAAGAGAGAAGCGCATTGTTTAAGACCCGTCTCTTCAGTGAGAACTGATGAAAAAGAAAATCCATCTCTGCGGCCGATACAGCCACACGGCCCTTATACATTTCTTAATTCAAGTGTCTTTTTCAATCAAATGCCCCATTGACTCTGGCTGCTGCAGGCTGAGTGGATGAGCGCACTGCATACATTATAATGTATAGGTGCACGGCGGAGAAGAGGAATCTGATCTGTTTCATTATTACAATGCCTGTTTCTGGAGCAATCAACTTACTCAATTAGGTGGATACGATGCACATTACAAGTCAGGGGAAAATGCAATTTTTTTATTTACACAATAGTATTATCTGGCGATTTTTTTTTTTTTTTCCGGAAGTGTGCCGAGAGCATTCAGGGTGGTTATTTCAGCCTGTAACATGGATTAACTGTACGGTGCTAACACACGCTCCAGTAGGGATTTTGGCACGGCCATTAAATAACCAGATCAATAGGGAATGGGATCATATATTAACACTGCATTTATGTGCAAAAAGTGCACTGAACTAGTGTCATAACTACCAATGGAGCCCATCTGCACTCACCCAAGTGAGTGCACCTACAAACCCAGTTTGAACAATGACCTCACGTGCACAGAAATTGGAGCACTTAAACGGCTAAAGTTAATATTGATTGCGTGTAGTTATAGTGATGTATTGCTAGTGCTCATGCACGAAACGTTCAGAAATCCCTTATTGTGCACCCACAAAACCATGTGTCCAATGCCGTTCGCAATTGCGTACAGCATCGCTAACTCTCGAGAAGGGGTTTGCGATCCCTGGGTGTTTTGAGGGCGGAGAATGGGAGGTGACCTAAAGTGATCAGAAAATAGGGGCAGAGTTATGGGCGTGTCTGGGATCGCTACTGCGTTCCCTGTCAAAACTGGATTATTGGCTGAGACAAGATCAGTTTAAAATTGAAGCGTGCGCGACGCCATCTTGCAAATGGCAGCTAGACTCCATTTTAGAAACAAGAATCTGCAAGACGCCATTTTGCGACCAGCGTCACTTTAAGTTACAACTCAGGAGCTAAGAACAGATGGCAGTTTTTGATAATCTACCAAGGGCAACTGGAAGAACAAGCTTCCTGAGTAAAAGTAAATAGAATAGACAATGGGTGTTTTTACATATAAATTGGGAATCCCTGTATGCGGACAAAGTATAGTTGTGGCAATTGTAATATAATCCAGGCATTGATCTACACAATTGGATTTGTCTGAATCCTAAACAGGTTTTAGCCTCACACCCAGACAGGATGGCCCCAACTTCACAGCTTGAGGTGGTAACACAGTTGCATTTACACAAGAGTCTGGGAGAACAAAAGAGCTTTTTCCTTTGAACACAGGAAAGGTGGGGGCCTGCTGACAGAGGGCATGTGGAACTATCTGGCTCAGCATGTCACACTGCTAAGATGTTCACTTAGTGAGAGTTAAGTGCACCCATCTTCATACACACATTAATACATCTTTATATCAAACCCCGAATACTCACACATTACATATTCACACATAAGGTTTAATAATCTTTAAAGTATATGATTTAAGTTGGTTCAGTTAGTTTAAATGCTGTGAAATAAAGATATTTGATAACTTAGGTTCTGTACATGCTAAGACAGCAGTGTTTGGGTTCGTACTGATGCATACTCTTTCAACAGAATTCCGGTACTATTGGTGTGGAGATCGCATCATGCATTCGCAACTTATAGACCGCAGAGACTACAAGCAACAAAATGTATATTTTATGAACAACTGTTAGGATGCAGCATTGGGGGTGGGAGGGAAAGACCCCCAGCTGTTAGAGGCAGGGATAGTCTATTTGAACCAGCCTGTTAAATGCTCTGTAACAGATGCTTCTCTCCTGGGAACCAATGACATCAGCAACAAACTTCTCTATTGTCCGTTCTATTCTGGGTTGGTATAAATATGTGTGCTCAAACGCTGGGTTCTTAGTCTTCTTGCTGAATGCTGAATGACGACGGGGTTTCTTGCTGATGCCTATCACCGGGTCCAGAAGCGCTGCGTATGTATACTGTTCTTGGGTCTGTATAATTCCTTTGCGTCTAATTGTGTCTGGATCAATAGCGTGTAACTGACTGTACTTTTACTTGAATAATACTTGTGCTTTGGAACCACAGATTCCAGGTCTAAGTCTTTATTTACTGTATGACTGCGTACGCAAATTAGCGTCATCCTTAGAGGTTTATAGGAAGGATTTTAGAAGATACAGGCAGGGGTAAATAGAGGGTAAATTTTAATATCAACAGAGTTCCCCATCGCAAATCCACAGCTTCAGATGCCATGTTTCGTTGGATTAGAGCATACTTGCCCACTCTCCCGGAAGTTGCGGGAGGCTCCTGATTTTTTGGGTAACCCACCGCACCTCCGATAGAGTAGGCATTTCGATTCCTGGTGAAGTGGGCAGCATGGGGAGAATTTCCGCGGTGATCGCGGGTCCCCATAGAGGGGGCGGGGCTTAATGACTCAAAGTTTCAGGCATTGCTTCATTTAGCCCCACCCCCTATTCAAATTTGCACCAGTCACGACAATTTACCCCAAGGGGGCAGGGCTTAATGACATCAGGCCCTGCCCCCATTGCAACCCACCTGCTTCTCCTCCCCGGGCTCCCCGAGGAGAAAAAAAAAGTAGGCAAGTATGGATTAGAGTTGAGTAGCTAGAGTAGAACCTGGGGTACCGCAATTGTCGATGGCGCTACAGATATTGCGTAGATATTGGAGTGTTTACAGTCTCCATCGCAAATGCATAGACCATGGAGCGTACGAGTGGGCGTCTCACCCCTCGTACGCTCCATCGCACAGCCCAGCACAAAGGGAAGGCTGTGATTAGCATTCCCGCGACCGCTACTGCGATAGCGACTGTGAAAGCAGCCAGCGTTAGTGTCTAAGGACGTGACTCGGACACAGCTCATTATAGGGCTGTAAATGGCGATTTTGACAGTTCTGAGTGGCCACGCTGCAGTCAGAGGCAGCAGATCTGTCTCATGGGAGTAACCTGGGAGTACGCAGACGCTTGGATTTACGATGCCGCCAGTGGGCATCTGAATACAAATCCTGGCATCTGTGACATTTGCCTATTTTCGCACAGGCGGTGAATACAAAGATGCGTCATTAGCGTCCATCTCTGAATCAGGCCCATAGTTACATAGTAAGGATGAAAAGACCAATCCATCAAGTTAATACAAGAAAAATAAAATATTGCGCTAGCTAATCCAGTAGACTCAATATAATAACAATAAAATATAGTGGGAATATATTTACAAACAATGGGATCTATTTACTAAGCAGTGTTAGGAGACAGAGTGAAAAGTGATAAGAAAGTGACAAGGTGCAAGCCAATCAGCTCCCAACTGTCATTTTTCAAACACAGCCTGTGAGATGGCAGTTGGGAGCTGATTGACTGGCACCTTATCACTTTCTTATCACTTTTCACTCTGTCTCCTAACACTGCTTAGTAAATAGACCCCCAATATCTCTGCAGCTGTCCAAAAGATCAGTGGTTATCTGATAGGATGGAAACAACTATATATATGTATTGAAGCTTATTAAAACATAAAATATGGAATTATTCCAAAAATATAAATAAAATCGGAGAAATAAATATAGGGGGTGTAATAAAATCCCATAAGGTTATATATCTGGTGCAAATAATGGACCTATCCCGCAGGTCGAAATAGATTACTCTGTCCAAAAGTAAATATCCATGCCATCCAAAAGGAGCGCAATCCTGGAAATGAAATGAGATGAATCCCGGCAGCTTCGTGCCGTCCCGCTTGGGGTGTAGGTTGTATTCCTTTATTGGAGTATCCGATCAGGACGCCTGATGGAATGGTGCTATTGGGATTTAAAAGGACCAGATAAAACCGAAATCTCCGTGTATAGTGTGATAGGTCCGTCTAACGCGTTTCTCTGTCTGTCACAGCTTCGTCGGAGGCTTAATGAGCTAGCATATCGTTTTGGACTTTAAATATCCTGAGGGTGTCATTCAATTACTTACAGGTGTACAATTAATGACACATTAAGCTCACAATCATTACGTGCAGTAAAAATAATAATAAACTAAAACAAATTTCCTTAGAAGAGAAAGGGAAATAATTTATAAGGTGTTACCTACAAACTTTCCGATTCTGATGTTAAGTTATCCGCTGGGCTCGCTTATAAATATAGGCACTTTTCTGCTGATTGTCATTTAGGGAAAGAAATCTACCAATCAGGATACGTGGATAACTGAAACCACGTGACCCTGCGTCATCTGTTGTTGGCAGATCGACGTCTCTTGGATTATTATAGCACATGACTATGTCACGTGTCTAAAAGTCACATGATCAACATTTAGCGTTCCGTAACCTAGGGAACGGTCCGTACATAAATATAGTGTCTGATTAAGAAATGATGTTGTCACTAATATTTAGGTGTATTGAATCGGAAGGTTTGTATAGGTAATCACATAGTGCTAATAACGTAATACTAATGAGACTATGCACATATCATTAGATATATAATGACACACGATCAACATTAGCATTCCGTAGTCAAAGCAACGGTCCGTGAATACATATTGGACCTCATTCAGAGTCGGTCGAAGCGGCTGCACGGTCGTACGGGAAAAGGGGCCGGATATGCAAATGATTCCCTCGCAAGTTGCGTCCCTAAGTTCGGATCGGTAGTTGGCCAACCAAGGGGAGGAAGCGGTCGGAAGACAAAAAAATACGCCCCCTTCTCGTACGCATTGCACGTCATCTCCGGGCATATAAGGATTAATCGAGACCATCTAAACTGGTCGTAGAGCTTAAGGTTGACCATACCCTCTCTTAAGCTCTACGATCATGTCAGTGTAAAAACCTCCCATATCACATGTGCCATGACACTACTTTGTTAATTATGCACCCCCATAAACCGTATGCACTCCCACAAAACGCCGTTCGCATAATTAGGCACGCCTGCGTTTGGATCTCCACTCCCCCGTTTTCAAGCACCTTCCCCTGTTACCACCCACAAACGCCTCATTCTGTCACTCAAACTACCGACCTGGCTGTGTTCAAGGAGAGAGAAATTTCTGATCGTAGCGGCTAGTTTGCACACGCGCATTACGAACTTTACGCATGCGCAGTATAGCGAACATCGGTGGCGTACGACCGTGCGGCCGCTTCGACCGACTCTGAATGAGGTCCATAATCTCTGATTAAGGGATGATGTTGCCACTATTTACTATATATATTAAATCGAAGAATTCCTATTGGTATTATAAATAAAATGATGTTTATATTATTATAAGATTATTAGACTTATCTTTATCTATATAGAGGTATAAGTACAAGATAACATCATAAATATGGAAAAAAAATATATGAATAATGAAATATATCAAGTATTGTTAAAAGTTGTAAAGGAAAAGAGAGGTATAGGGACATATTTTTCGACATGGATAAGGATACAAAGATAATCCATCAAGTTAACCTTTCATAAAATATAACGGCATTGATCCAGAGGAAGGGGATACAAGAGTGTATTGTGATAGCTGTATATGCAGCCTCACAGGGGGAAATAATGCCTTCTTGACCCCAAACATTTAAATCAGATAAAGTAAATAAAGGCCACTGAGGGAGAGTTGGCAAATACTGTATGCCTAGGTAGGACCAAGCCGGCGGTCACTAGGACCTGCTGGAGTCAGTAAGACAGGCCCGACCTCTGACAAGCGCTATTGGACATGCTCAGTGTCTCTACGCGTCCTTACACCCAGGCATTCCATGGGGACGGTGGGACTCAGGATACTCACAGCATACAGAGCGGCAATACCAGTAAGCCTCGGGTTCATCTAAATGGCACTACTCGTGCAACAATGTACATTACCGACTTTTTACTCACAGTGTGATGGACAGAGCTGGTGGCATCCGACAAACCACCAAAAAAATAGACTGATAACAGACAGGCGATTTTAGCTTCTAAATTCCATTCTATTGGTTGGGACTTAATTATGATGGCTATCAAACGTGTGGTGGACTGTGGCTGTAGGAGCCATGGCTATTCAAGGCTATGCAATGCTGCCCACCTTCCTGCGATATGCAAATATCCACCTGACTGAAGAGACCCAGGAGGCAGGATTAGAGGAACCACAGCAGCTTCTTGAGGTACCTCCGAGTCTACGCAGGCCTAGGTTCTTCCATGGTCGGTTACACCTCAATGCATTGCCTGCTGGCGAGGTCATACAGATGTTCCGCCTCAGCCGGTCCAACATAATGATGCTGTATGACCACGTCAAGACGCCAGCTTGAGACAGGCACTGCAAGGTCACGTGCCATAGTATCAGGCCTGCACAAGCTGCTGTGTGTTCTGCATTTTCTTGCCACTGGCTCCTTCCTGTCAGTGTCTGGGAAAGTGATGTACATATCACAGCTTACATTTAGCAGGCACCTCACCTAGGTCATTGCAGCAATCATCCCCCTCTGCAACACCAGCCAGGAGTCACAGTGGCATGAAGTTAGTGTAGCTTTCTATTCGCAGGCATGCCTAATGTCCTGGGAGCTATAGATTGCAAGCCCATAGGAATAGTGTGCAATTATATATTAATCGATAATCGACATCACGCCTATTCCATGAATGTGCAGGTGGTCTGAAATGCAAAACAAAATAAATGACACAAAAACTAACACTAAAATACTCACAAACACACCCCAGGCGCACACACACAGAAACACTGACAAAGATAAACATAATAAATGACACTAGACAAAAAAATCATACTAAAGGGGCCTATCCATTAGCAGATACGATTTATCGTTCAGTCGTTCAATTTATCTGCTAATGGATAGTCTCTTTACGATAAAAATGCGCACTCCCGCGGCCGACAAATTTGGTCTTTTGTCTCTCCAACATGTTGGTCAATTATCGTTTATCGCTGACAGATATTAGAAATATCTGTTGCGGTAAACGATGAACTAATTTTTTTAATGAAAATGAATAGAAACATTAAAAAAAAAATCATGTCCCAGAATGATGTCATGCAATATCTTTCGTCATTTGCAAAAATCTGTCATGTACATGAGAGATATCTGTCACAGCAGCCCCAGGAATTTTCAAAAGATACATCTTTTGCCTTTTGTCTTTCAGAAAGATCTGCTAATGGATAGGCCCCTTAACTTCAGACTGACAGCGCACTGCAGAAATAGACAAGACTCAACTTGCAGCAATCACTGGGCCTGATTCAGCCAAGGACATCGCAGTAGGATCTCTCACGGATAACAATTGCGAAAATATGCTAATGACTCACCCACCATCCAGTGCTTAGAGACACTGAAAGCATCTCTCATCCGTCGTGCACAAAACTGGAAACAGTGGGGGTCATTCAGACCCGCTCGTGAGCGTCAGGACGCTCGCAAGCGGGTCGATGTTCCCCACTGCGCATGCGCACGACGGAGGGAGCTCCGTTGTGCGCATGCGCGAGACCCGGGGAGCGACGGGCTTTCCATCGCTCCGGGTCTCGCACCAAAGGGGGCGTGCTGTCGATGTTGATTGCCAGCACGCCCCCTTTGGTGGGCGTGCCAGGGGCGTGCCTGCCAGACAGGCGTTCCCATGGGAACGCCTACCGTCTGAAGCCGGCCCCACTGACATCACTAGTGATGTCAGTGGGAGTGATTTTGGCTCTGATAGAGCCAAAATCACTCCAGGACTTGTGGCAGGGAGACCATACCGCGGGGTCTCCGTCGCAAGTCCGATGGTCGCGATGGTCAAGACCATCTTTTTGGCCGCTCGCATATGCTGTGGGTGGTCACCCACAGCTATACGAGCGGCCAGGAGGCCGCTCCATTTTCATGGAGGAGGGCCCTGATTCAGAGCGAGCGCTCTGGTCAGAGCGTTCAGCTCTGAATCAGGCCCAGTGAACGCAGATCAGGTGGTCATCAGCCTTCTGAGTAAGTCTAAGCTGTCGCAGACATAGCGGGTTCCCAGACACGCAGAGAGCTCTCCTGCTGAAGAACGCAATGACTAATTAATAAGCGCCCTGTGCTATGTTTTGGCCAATAGGAATTCTTAAGGAAGTGTTGGTGGAAGTCGGTAAGGCACCACTGGGAGGGTCAGGGTTAGGCACCACTGGGGCGTGGGTTAGACACTAAAAAGAGAGAAGGAGGGAGGGTTAATATACTTACCCGACCCTGCCGGGATACCGAGCATCGGGTTGCCCCTGTCGGCATTTTGACAGAAGGCATCCCGATGGCCAGTATTTCATACCCAGTCCTATTTATCTTATCTGCATTCATTATTCTTAGCATTACCTCTTTTTTTCCTCTCATCTTTATTATTGTACTTTTTTTATCCTTCTATGTTTGTGGCCTGTGCACCTGCTGTGAGCCTTTTTCCTTTCTTACAGATGTGTCCAGTTGGGATGCAGTCAGGAAGCCGACGGTCGAAGTGCCGACTGCCGGGCTTCCCGACTGTCAAATGCCGGCAGGGTACTAATGACAGGCGTCGAAATCCCGGGCGCGGACAGCCGCGGGGGGGGAGGGTTAGGTTTCAGGCACTGGCATCACTAGTGGGGTGCGGGCCGCACTGGGTGACACCATCTAAGGGGGTGCCATCAAAACAACACAGCTGCTCTGCTATTTTGGTGTCACCCATCGGATGGTGTCACTGTGACGCCAAGACATGGAGACAGGCAGGGAGAGACTGTGGGCTGCCTCAGCAGCTGCAGGAGCGCTGGGAAAGCCCAGTGTGTGCCGAGAACGGGAGGCAGTAACGCCCCCAAGATTGGCACACAAGGAGGCGTGGCTTTGTTGGTCATGGTCACACTCCCTTTCCATGAAGCCACGCCCCCTTCCAGGAATGCGCACCTGCTGCGCGCAAAAGGACACAGGTCACCCGCACCAGGTGTCACTAAGGTGACGCCTCTGGTTTCAGGGCTCCCGGAGGGACTTAGGGTTAGGCACCCCCCCGTGAGGGCTAGGGTTAGGCTAGGGAAAGTTTGACTTAGGGTTAGGCACCCCCCGGGAGAGCTAGGGTTAGGCTAGGGAAAGTGGGGGTTAGGGTTAGGCACCCCCGGAGGGTGGTTAGGGTTAGGCACCCCCTGGGAGACTTAAGTTTAGGCTGTGGCAACGGAGGGGTTAGGTTTAGTTACTTAGGGGGGGTTAGGGTTAGGCACTAGGAGGGGAGGTTAGGGTTAGGCACCCCTAAGTGAGGGTTAGGGGGGAAAGGGTTAGTATTACTTACCAAAATTCGCTGTCGGGATCTTCACCCGCTGCCGGTCTTCCAGTGTTGGGATTTGATACGGCCGGCGGTAATACATACTGATTCCGTCCAGCCACATCTTTGCCGATCGCACTACAAACGTGCGCACGCATCATGCCATACGATTGCCCACAGCAGCATACGCTACAGCACACCATGGCGCGCACTGTCATCGCACTATGCAATCCTATGGAGGAGCGGGTGTGAACACAGTGCACGTATATGCTTGCGGGTGCACGCCTCGCACCATATGTGTCATGGTTTGCTGCGTACGCAGCAATGATATAGCAGGACACATCTGTATATAATTGGTTGTGGATAAAGCTGTGATGTTGCTATTAGGTGATGCCACCATTAGGCGGTGTGTGTGTGATGAGTAAGTATGGGAAATAACAGAAGTGTGTGGAGACAGTAGATGTGCGTTATGCCATCAGTGACACTAGTGGGAGGGGTCAGAGTTCACACTTCTGCCATTACATGCCAACGTTTTTATTTATCACTCTACATCTTTATATATATATATATATTAGTAATTAAATGTACCCGACATTTACCAGGTCACCTCAGCCTCCCCGCAACCTCAGCAGCTCCCCCTGTCCCCTCCCCTTCTCGACCTGTCATACTTACCATACTTTTTCCCGGCCCTCTTTTTTCCCGTCAGTGCGGCGCTCACAGTGGCGAGCTGGGGCGCAAGCCATACTCGTTAGATTTGACATGCATGTGTGCTGCAGCCGCAATTAGGTCATCACGCACACGTGGGTGTTGACCTAATTTAGATCAGGGTCAATTTTATAATAATAGATATATAAGACTAGTGACATAGGAATACATCTCAATAATTCATGTCATACTTACCGATTTTGCAGAACTCTTCCCCGGGAGCAGCCCAGAGAGGAGATTCTGCAAACATCTTCGGGGACGGGGAAGTGGGCGGGGCTATATGACGCGATTCGCCTCATTTTAGCCCCGCTCCCTCCCAACGGACCCATGGATTCCTAGGAAAATCTCCCCATCTTCCCAATGAAGTGGGCAGGATGCGGGATATCCACCTACACTTTCGGGGGGGGCTACCTGAAAAATCGGGAGCCTCTCGTGACTTCCGGGAGTGTAGGCAAGTATGTCTACATAAAAAACTAAGCAATTGTAGTTGAATAATATGAAAAACAGTTGGGGTAATATAATATAATATAATATAATATAATATAATATGCTGTTGCTGGTTATTAAAATTAGATAAGGGGGCGACGACTTATATATTGCAGTGAATACAATGGACGTATAGCCGTGCCACTGTTTGGTAGTAAATAATACAGATCTAAATAATACACATCCAGGTGTCATAAAACCGTTACACACAGAATGACCTCTGCAAGTGGACGGGATCTCACATGAATCTGTTACTTGATAGAAGATTGTTCAGTAATCACAGGTGGTTTAAATGAATTCGCAGCCTGGTGGCCGCAAAACCGATTAGAGGCCACCACTGGTCTGTAACTCACTGGAGGCCACCCAAGGTCAGCAGAAATGTGTATCGTCATCAGCCTGAAGATCCCCATCAGCCGCCTGGAATCAATGCTTATTGAAGCGTTACTCTGAGACCAGCTTAGAGGCTGTCATGGCAATCAGATTAATTAGGGATGCAGTCACTTGAAATGAGTAAACTTTATGGCTATATAAGTTAATTGTGTCATTACCAGATTCCACCGGGGAGCAAACATCTGGTAGATTTCTTTTTGAACGCTCTTGCAAGGATTTCTTCAAAGGCGATGCTGGAGAACATGTCAAAACTTTAGATGTGTGTGACCCAATCCCATGAACAAAATTACATCCATGTTACTTCCAATTACTGACTGCATTTATAATAATTAGGGGTTTTGTAATTAAATTATACTAATATACAGTCAAACACCTAGAAGAGATTAAAACGAAAAAAAACGTTCCTCTTTTATTACATGTACATTTATGAGAAGAGGAAGCTGCTCAATAATTCTAACAAGGAAGGTGAACAGAGCTGAACCATAAACATGAATGGAGAAGGTCCTCTGGCATAGGCCGTTATGACTCACGGAATTTTATAATTTTTTTTATACGGTTGGGTTTGCATAATTGAAGCCTTTGCAAACAATCTTGGTTGACCTATGCTCTACACCAGCGAGCTGTCAGCACTGCAGAGGATGTGTCCGCTATGGTTCCCTGAGGTGAAGAGGGTTCCGGCAATGCCAGGCCAACAATTTGCCATAGGGATGGCCATCGGCCATTGATGGTTAGTAACCACTTAAGGTTTCCTCCCAATGGTTGATGGTTGTACCATTGATGGTGAGGTGCAGTGGAAAAATGTCTTTCCCTTTTCTATATGGCGCAGGCACGGCTGCTTCTCCTTCAGGGGCACTGAGAGGAGTGGAGCAGGTACTACTTGCCTGGGCCTTTTGGAGGGGCTCAGCGGGGTGTGGGTCAGCTGCCCTGGAGCTGCCTCCCTGTGCTGAGCATGTGGTGCAGCACGCTTAGTAGTGTCTTAAGGTTTTTTGGGAAGGGAATGTGGCCACGCCTTGTGGGTTTGGCCGCACACCCCTCAGTACCCAGGCCCGCGAGTGCTCGATGACCCTGTTCTCCTTTCATTTGCACAAGTGACAGTGGTCAATGGTTTTCCCCCGATGGTTTAAAAAACATTAACCATCAATTATTCATTTGTCTAGGGATAACACTAATACCTCTAAATTCCCAGATCCAGCCTGGGACACTGAACACGGGTTTCAAACTGTGTCACAGCAGCTTGAAACCCGTTTACACAGCAAGCTGGACCCGGGATATTGCTGGGGCTTATCTCTCCTGGTGCTTGGAGATGACATCATCTCCAAGCGCCAGGAAATGCGTCTTTCCCTATGCTATGAACAGGACCTGGGTTGCATGACCTGGGATACCAGTGTCCACTGAGCCCTACCCAGGGTCTTACCGGCGTAAAACCATGCTCGAGACCCGGGAAGAAATGCCGGGTCAGTTGACCAGGTATTTTTTCCTAGGAGCCTTTTCCACTGAGCAGCGACCCGGGTTGATATGGCATAAACCCGTTTTTTACGGCAATGGGGCGCAGTGTTACTGGGGCCTCCCCTTTAAATTAGCTTTGGGACTCAGCGTTCTTGTTCCACCCCTGTTCCATTCCATCCAACGCCTCTTCTATGTACTGTAGAACAATTCCCTCTACCGGATGATGTAAAGACCTATCTCGAAAACAATGCATGTAGTTAAAATTGCAGGAGGGTGTGCATAAACCGATAAGTTAGGTGAAGGTAGGAGACCCCTTGCAGCATCGGCTCATGTTATCTGTTGAAGGTGGCAGTTAGAAAATCATTGCTACACTGAAGCTCTGCGTTCCTTGGCAGATACGGCCAGATTAGGTAAAGAGTGTGTTATCTGAAGGTTCCCTGGGGCATTCTCACATAACCGCTCTACCCTGCCACAGCCGGTACCACAACGCTACAGCCACGGACACTTACCCTCTGTTCACTGGCGAGTACGGTGCTGTTAACAGCCCCTGACAGTTTCCACCTCTTATTTGCTACTAGTAACTAAATACTGAGGTTTTGCACATTCTGTGGGGAGAGATGGATGAAACAGTGTAATGAGTGTGTGACATATGTTTTTTACAAGCAGTATCAAATCCCATCTTATATCTTATTGCCAGGCTGTGATATCGAGTGACTGTAAAGCATCACCGTGCATCTCTGTGTGCATGTGGCAGATTATCTGTACGGATTTTATGCTATGTTAGTACTGTACATGTATCTGTAATTCAGCTGATTTATAATTAGTAATGTCTCAGTCATCGATCTGTGATGTCACAATCTGCAGTTTTCATTTACAGAGCACAAATAGCCGGGTGTAACTGAGACAGATCATACATTTACAATGTCATGTTAGGGGGTAATATAATATTACATATATGTTGAGACAAAGTAAAAAAAAAAAAAATCAGGACTAATTAGACCATACCCCAATGCAATTCAAAAATGGCTCTGTAACAAGTTTGGCAGGATGTGTCCCCTTTTGCCATTGGGAAACGGCGTTACCTGCTAAAATTGGGAGTTGACTAAATGTACAGACATGAACAGGGAAAGATGCTTTCTTTTAGGACTTTTAGATTAGTTCATGGCTGTGCTTAGTCATTCAGGCATTGGAGGGAGTAACACACTAGGGGCCAAATGTAATAGGGTGACAGTATAGGAAATGTCAGAGTTTTTAAGCTCAGCCAAAGTAATAGAGTCCGAGAACAGAGCAACAGAGCAAACGGGATTCAGACTACAAAAACTCTCATGATTTAGGATCTCATTCAGATGTTTTCCCATTTTGGAGATAAAACTGGACCAATGTGAGAGGTTACTGCTAATCTCTCACATTTTCTAGTCTCTCACATTTGGCCCCAGGGGTTTGCTTTATGTGATCTACATTTCTTTTTTCTCTTTGTGCTATGTAATGTAACTTGTACTATGTCCGGTGGTAGCACCGGGCCTTGGATATACTGACATAAACCAAATAATTGGATAATAGGGTTATTTTTGTAATGTTATACTGTAAACTACATAGGAACCATAGGAACACCTGTGCCAATTACAGCTCGTGGACAGGCAGCCAATCATATTTGAAATGCCACCAGTGCTGTTGCTAGCTGGCTGCCGGTGCATTTCTGCACCATGGCGCCGCCACCCGGGCCCTTGGTAAATACATTGGTCCTAGTGCAGCTAACCTTTCACTGCACCCCCCCAAGTCCAGCCAGCTTTCCCTGCTCTATTCCAGGCTTCCCTGCCCTGTGCCACCCCCTACTCCAGCCTTCCCTGGCCTGTGATTCCCCCTTACCCCAACCTTCCCTGCCCTGTGCCTCCCCCTACTCCAGCTATCCTTCCCTTCCCTGTGCCTCCCCCTACTCCAGCCTTCTCTGCCCTGTGACTCCCCCCTACTCCAGCCTTCCCTGCCCTGTGACTCCCCCCCTACTCCAGCCTTCCCTACCCTGTGCCTCTCCCCTACTCCAACCATCCTTCCCTTCCCTGTGCCTCCCCCTACTCCAGCCTTCCCTTCCCTGTGCCTCCCTCTACTCCAGCCTTCCCTGCCCTGTGCCTCTCCTACTCCAGCCATCCTTCCCTTCCCTGTGCCTCCCCCTACTCCAACCTTCCCTGCCCTGTGCCTCCCCCCTACTCCAGCCTGCCCTGTGCCTCCCCCCTACTCCAACCTTCCCTGCCTTATGCCTCCTCCCTACTCCAGCCTTCCCTGCCCCGTGCCTCCCCCCTACTCTAACCTTCCCTGCCGTGTGCCTCTCCCTACTCCAACCTTCCCTGCCCTGTGCCTCCCCCCACTCCAGCCTTCCCTACCCTGTGCCTCCCCCTACTCCAACCTTCCCTGTCCTGTGCCTCCCCCCTACTCCAGCATTCCCTGCCCCGTGCCTCCTCCCTACTCCAGCCTTCTCTGCCCCGTGCCTCCCCCCTACTCCAACCTTCCCTGCCCCGTGCCTCCCCCTACTCCAACCTTCCCTGCCCTGTGCCTTCCCCCTACTCCACCCTACCCTGACCTGTGCCTCCTCCCTACTCCAACCTTCCCTGCCCTGTGCCTCCCCCTACTCCAGCCTTCCCTGCCCTATGGCTCCTCCCTACTCCAGCCTTCCATGCCCTGTGCCTCCACCCTACTCCAACCTTCCCTGCCCTGTGCCTCCCCTCACTCCAGCCTTCCCTGCCCTGTGCCTCCCCCCTACTCCAACCTTCCCTGCCCTGTGCCTCCCCCCTACTCCAGGCTTCCCTGCCCTGTGCCTCCCCCTACTCCAACCTTCCCTGCCCTGTGCCTTCCCCCTACTCCACCCTACCCTGACCTGTGCCTCCTCCCTACTCCAACCTTCCCTGCCCTGTGCCTCCCCCTACTCCAGCCTTCCCTGCCCTATGGCTCCTCCCTACTCCAGCCTTCCATGCCCTGTGCCTCCACCCTACTCCAACCTTCCCTGCCCTGTGCCTCCCCTCACTCCAGCCTTCCCTGCCCTGTGCCTCCTCCCTACTCCAACCTTCCCTGCCCTGTGCCTCCCCCATCTCCAGCCTTCCCTGCCCTATGGCTCCTCCCTACTCCAGCCTTCCATGCCCTGTGCCTCCACCCTACTCCAACCTTCCCTGCCCTGTGCCTCCCCTCACTCCAGCCTTCCCTGCCCTGTGCCTCCCCCCTACTCCAACCTTCCCTGCCCTGTGCCTCCCCCCTACTCCAGGCTTCCCTGCCCTGTGCCTCCCCCTACTCCAGCCTTCCCTGCCCTGTGCCTCCCCCCCTACTCCAGCCTTCCCAGCCCTGTGCTTCCCCCCCCATTAAGGTTCAGCCCTCCCTGCCCCACAATTTCTGGTGGCAGCCCTGATAACAATAGTGCCTTTGTGTGTACACTCTGTGTAACATATGCGCCATAGGAGTCTTTAAAGATTTTTGCTCACGATTACGTGCATCGTGGGCGACTCTAAATCAGGCCCATTGTCTTTGCAACCTTTCTACAAGGCAGCCCCGGACTACCATACCATAAAACACAGATGTCCCTTTAATCATTGATCATAGTCACAACATGGTTTTTTCTTACATATAATGAAACAAATGAATCTTACTTGTGGCCTTTTCCAGCTATACTATTGTTACTCAGAGTTTTATGAAAAACAATTTATATTGGGAAAGCTTTTAACACCTGTGCTGTCCTTCCTGTGAGGAGAAAAGATTGGACGGGGTCCTGGTAGGAGAGCGGGGGTGTGAGGCGGTGAATCAGCCTCGGCCTCCTGTCAGGGGGGAAGTTAAAAGTCTAACTACTGTTTTCCAATCAATACTAATGCATAATATATCAGATGTGAGAAGCACTTTTTAATTTGAATGAATCATTGATGCCCTGTTTGCACACATGATTGCATAGCGTGGGCCAGTGCTGGGGGTCTTCTAGGTGCCAATTGCCCCTCCACACACACCACCACCTTACATCACCACCACCTTACAGTACTCCACACTGGCCCCTGTGAAGGGTTAACATAGACAATGCTATAATGAATATCTGCCGGTCTTCATGATACTAATATCTAACTGTACATTGGAAGCAGCCCATATCTCTGCCTTACTACGGGTCACCCCTGGCTCCAATCTCACGGTCAGCACTGATGCCCTGTTAGAGCACCAGCCTTATCCATGTAAGGTGAGATCCGCAGCAGTATATGATCAATGGTCCTTAAGTTTTTCTTCTACTCTATTTAATGCTGGACAAACGGAACAGTCTCAGGTGCCCTTTATGTCTACCTTCCAAATCCTTTCATGAGGTGTCCAATGCCTTGGGAACATGTCGCAGCAGACCAGGGCCGTAGCTAGGGTAGGAGGCGCTGTTTGGGCCTGTCAAATGTCTGTTTATTATCATTCTTGCTTGTAGCTTCCTCTTATTTCATCCCCAGCTCTCCTGGCCTCTCCTATCTCTTCCATGGCCCTTCCCCATGAAGCCATGGCCCTTTTTTGGGTGCATTATGTCCCTTTGAATAATGAGGGGTGCGCCAATGCTCTTTCTGGCACAGGGCACCAAAAAGTCTAGTTATGGCTCTGCAGCAGACTGCTGCTCTGTACGGACAAACATGCCCATACGTACTCTGGTGTCCAGCCTTTAACATATTGATAAAAATGTTTGATTCCTACCATATGGTTCCCACCATAGGCGTATTTATAATGGGGGCAGGTTGTGTGGTACACTGCACAACCTGCAGTCAAAGTATACTTACCTCACTCTGGCAAGTGGGTCCCTCCTCCTCCGCCGAGGAGGTGACATCTTCCCAGTGACATCTACAGTAAGATGGCGCTGTGCAGTCACAGCAAAGAATCTGGCACTATACCAGTGTCTTTACTCTCTAGTGCACAAGCTCCATCTTCCCGAATATCACTGGGAAGATGGCGCCATGGAGGAGGAAGGACCCGTTTAGCAGAGCAAGGTAAAATGCTTGTCTGGCGGGTGGAGTGGTTAAGGCTCTGTTCAGATGAGGGGGCGCAGCAAACAGGCCCCCTCGGGTGATAATAAACCCCTGGTTCCCTCGTCCCAATGCTCATCACTTACACAATGCTTGAAATGGCTCATAGAACATAGTATTTCATCTTCAGCTAATGCTTATGAGTTTGTGCACTGATTATTATCCAATTAAATCAATTAAATATTCATATTATAGCCGATCAAATCATCAGAATGCTCACACTACGCACCTCAATGTGTGACCATGTTGTCGCAGGCACCGCCATCTTACACCTGATGTTGGGACAGTATAGGGGCCTATCCATTAGCAGAGAAATTGAACGACTGAACGATATATCGTTCAGTCCTTCAATTTATCTGCTAATGGATAGGCCCTGAACGATGACAGATGCGCACTCCCGCAGCCGATACATTTTATCTTTCGTCTCTCCAACATGTTGGTCAATTATCGCATATCGCTGCCAGATATTAGAAATATCGTGCAGTTTATATGCGGTAAACGACGAACGATATTAACAGCAGCTACAAAGCGCTGGAGAGAAAATATCCACTCCCTGAATCATGTCATGCGATATCGTTCATCGTTCGTCTTTCGCAAAAATCTGTCATGTACATGACAGATATCGTTCAGCGCAGCCACCGGAATTTTCAATAGATATCTTTCGTCTTTCATCGTTCAGAAAAACATCCGTTAATGGATAGGCCCCTTATGACTGATATGAGGTGCAGTCTAATGACCGTGAGAAGAAGCCGTGGTCTACCTGCTCTGGCCAGGCGGGAAATTAGAATGAAATATAGAACATTACATATGTGAGAGGTCTTGTTACCTTACTTATTGAACCGCCCTCGTACAATGTGAAATGATCATGTGACAAAGGCCCTCATTCAGAGCCGGACGCTCTGAGCAGAGCCTCGCTCTGAATGAGGGCCGTCCTCCATAAAAATGGAGCGTCCTCCTGGACTCTCGTATAGCTGTGGGTCACCACCCACAGCACATACAAGCGTGCAGGATGATGGTCGCGATGGTCTTGACCATCGCGACCATCGCCAGTGCGACCAGAAGCCTGTGGTCGGGGTTTTCGACCACAAGCCCTGGAGTGATTTTGGCTCTATCAGAGCCAAAATCACTCCCACTGACATCACTAGTGATGTCAGTGGGGCCGGCTTCTGACGGTAGGCGTTCCCATGGGAACGCCTCCGTCTGGCAGGCACGCCCACCAAAGGGGGCGTGCTGTCAATCAACATCGACAGCACGCCCCCTTTGATCAAACACAACAAGCGAAGGAAAGTCCTTCGCTCGTCGCGTCTGGCGCATGCGCACGACGGAGCTCCCTCCGTCGTGCGCATGCGCAGTGCACACCATCGACCCACTTGCGAGCGGACAGCTGCTTGCAAGTGGGTCTGAATGAGGCCCAAAATCTCTACATTTTAAAATGTTTACAATGTATATAGCGCTTATAAACAAAAACATGGCCCTCTGTGACTCTCAGGCTCGGAATGCCCAGAAAGTCATTTCCAATTCCCACTGCTCGTTGTCTGAAGGTCCCCATACATCAGCAATTGATTGCAGCAATCGTGCAATTTGCAATCGATTGCAGAGATGCCACAATCGATTGAAAAAGGGAAAGATTTTTATACACAATCGATTGCAAATTGCACGATTGCTGCAATCAATTGCTGATGTATGGGGGCCTTTACCCTTCCTAGAAACAAAGTCACCTGCAATTGATTTTCATGTAATTTTTCACACAGTTCAATAGCAAAGTGTTAGGAGCAGAATATTTTTATGGAGCATTTTTCTTTTATTCCAGTGATATTAGCACTGATATTAAATTAAAAATTCTGTTTATTGGTTGGTAACAGTTACTAAAGAAGTGAGATGAACCACAAATCTCAGTGAAACATGGCTGCATGCCCCGGCCCCTGGGACTTCGGGGAGTAAATTAGCGCACGGCGGTAACAGAGATTAATGAGATGTGCATGTAGAAGTGGGGGAGGGGGGAGGGGCTGCTTTGCATGTGATTTCAGATGTAGGTGAAAAATAACTTTCTAATATAGACACTGTATTATAAGCAACTGTCACCATGCTTCATGTGTAAGGTCTCGAAAATCCAAAGCAACTTTCATGCCAGGAAGGCTGCGTATTTCCCCTGGCACCTAGCAATAACACATGGATGGCACCCTGGCACATAATGGGCCACCTGTCACTAGCGGCTGCTCTCAGCTCATCCAGAATGTGGACTACAATGGAATGATGTCGATAGTTGGTAAAACAATTATTTAACTCACACACAAAAAAAAACACCTTTCTTTTTTAGCTAAAAGTCAATTTAGCATTTTCCGCAGCCCGTGACGAGCCCAAAAGGTTTTCATCAACACAAAATGCGGTGCCCAGATGTCTTGCAGCATTCCTTGTATATCTGCCAACAATAGAGAATAGTTTCTAGAGACACTTCATAATATTATCTTATCTCACACTATAATCCCTTATCTGACACTATAATCCCTTATCTCACACTATAATTCCTTATTTGACACTATAATCCCTTATCTCACACTATAATTCCTTATTTGACACTATAATCCCTTATCTCACACTATAATCCATTATCTGACACTATAATCCCTTATCTCACACTATAATCCCTTATCTCACACTATAATCCCTTATCTGACACTATAATCCCTTATCTCACACTATAATCCCTTATCTGACACTATAATCCCTTATCTCACACTATAATTCCTTATTTGACACTATAATCCCTTATCTCACACTATAATTCCTTATTTGACACTATAATCCCTTATCTCTCATTATAATCTCTTATCTCACACTATGATCCCTTATGTGACACTATAATCCCTTATCTGAGGCTGATTCTAAACTCCCTCATCGGACGCTAAAATATCTTTTATCTGGTAGAAGAATCACTTAGCAGATACTAAAATCTATTTTTTGATGCTATAAACCCTTATCTGATACTAAAATATCTTATTTGATAATAAAATCTGACACTATAATTCCTTATTTGACACTATAATCCCTTATCTGACACTATAATCACTTATCTGACACCATAATCCCTTATCTGACACTATAATCCCTTATCTGACACTATAATCCCTTATCTGACACTATAATCCCTTATCTCACACTATAAAATCTCTTATTTAATACTAGAAAGCAAAATATCTTTTATCTGGTAGGAGAATCACTTAGCAGATACTAAAATCTCTTTGTTGATGCTATAATCCCTTATATGATACTAAACTATCTTATTTGATAATAAAATCCCTTATCTGACACTGTAATCCCTTATCTGATACTATAATCCCTTATCTCAAACTATAATACCTTATCTGACACTATAATCACTTATCTGACACTATAATCCCTTATTTTACACTATAATCCCTTATCTCTCACTATAATACCTTATCTGACACTATAATCCCTTATCTGACACTATAATCCCTTATCTCACACTATAATACCTTATTTGACACTATAATCCCTTATCTCACACTATAATTCCTTATTTGACACTATAATCCCTTATCTCACACTATAATCCATTATCTGACACTATAATCCCTTATCTCACACTATAATCCCTTATCTGACACTATAATCCCTTATCTCACACTATAATTCCTTATTTGACACTATAATCCCTTATCTCACACTATAATTCCTTATTTGACACTATAATCCCTTATCTCACACTATAATCCATTATCTGACACTATAATCCCTTATCTCACACTATAATTCCTTATTTGACACTATAATCTCTTATCTCACACTATGATCCCTTATGTGACACTATAATCCCTTATCTGAGGCTGATTCTAAACTCCCTCATCGGACGCTAAAATATCTTTTATCTGGTAGAAGAATCACTTAGCAGATACTAAAATCTATTTTTTGATGCTATAAACCCTTATCTGATACTAAAATATCTTATTTGATAATAAAATCTGACACTATAATTCCTTATTTGACACTATAATCCCTTATCTGACACTATAATCACTTATCTGACACCATAATCCCTTATCTGACACTATAATCCCTTATCTGACACTATAATCCCTTATCTGACACTATAATCCCTTATCTCACACTATAAAATCTCTTATTTAATACTAGAAAGCAAAATATCTTTTATCTGGTAGGAGAATCACTTAGCAGATACTAAAATCTCTTTGTTGATGCTATAATCCCTTATATGATACTAAACTATTTTATTTGATAATAAAATCCCTTATCTGACACTGTAATCCCTTATCTGATACTATAATCCCTTATCTCAAACTATAATACCTTATCTGACACTATAATCACTTATCTGACACTATAATCCCTTATTTTACACTATAATCCCTTATCTCTCACTATAATACCTTATCTGACACTATAATCCCTTATCTGACACTATAATCCCTTATCTCACACTATAATACCTTATTTGACACTATAATCCCTTATCTCACACTATAATTCCTTATTTGACACTATAATCCCTTATCTCACACTATAATCCATTATCTGACACTATAATCCCTTATCTCACACTATAATCCCTTATCTGACACTATAATCCCTTATCTCACACTATAATTCCTTATTTGACACTATAATCCCTTATCTCACACTATAATTCCTTATTTGACACTATAATCCCTTATCTCACACTATAATCCATTATCTGACACTATAATCCCTTATCTCACACTATAATTCCTTATTTGACACTATAATCTCTTATCTCACACTATGATCCCTTATGTGACACTATAATCCCTTATCTGAGGCTGATTCTAAACTCCCTCATCGGACGCTAAAATATCTTTTATCTGGTAGAAGAATCACTTAGCAGATACTAAAATCTATTTTTTGATGCTATAAACCCTTATCTGATACTAAAATATCTTATTTGATAATAAAATCTGACACTATAATTCCTTATTTGACACTATAATCCCTTATTTGACACTATAATCCCTTATCTGACACTATAATCCCTTATCTGACACTATAATCACTTATCTGACACTATTATCCCTTATCTCACACTATAATCCCTTATCTGACACTATAATCACTTATCTCACACTATAATCCATTATCTGACACTATAATCCCTTATCTGACACTATAATCACTTATCTGACACTATAATCTCTTATCTGACACTATAATCACTTATCTGACACTATAATCCCTTATCTGACACTATAATCACTTATCTGACACTATAATCCCTTATCTCACACTATAAAATCTCTTATTTAATACTAGAAAGCAAAATATCTTTTATCTGGTAGGAGAATCACTTAGCAGATACTAAAATCTCTTTGTTGATGCTATAATCCCTTATATGATACTAAACTATCTTATTTTGATAATAAAATCCCTTATCTGACACTGTAATCCCTTATCTGACACTATAATCACTTATCTGACACTATTATCCCTTATCTCACACTATAATCCCTTATCTGACACTATAATCACTTATCTCACACTATAATCCATTATCTGACACTATAATCCCTTATCTGACACTATAATCACTTATCTGACACTATAATCCCTTATCTGACACTATAATCACTTATCTGACACTATAATCCCTTATCTGACACTATAATCACTTATCTGACACTATAATCCCTTATCTCACACTATAAAATCTCTTATTTAATACTAGAAAGCAAAATATCTTTTATCTGGTAGGAGAATCACTTAGCAGATACTAAAATCTCTTTGTTGATGCTATAATCCCTTATATGATACTAAACTATCTTATTTGATAATAAAATCCCTTATCTGACACTGTAATCCCTTATCTGATACTATAATCCCTTATCTCAAACTATAATACCTTATCTGACACTATAATCACTTATCTGACACTATAATCCCTTATTTTACACTATAATCCCTTATCTCTCACTATAATACCTTATCTGACACTATAATCCCTTATCTGACACTATAATCCCTTATCTCACACTATAATACCTTATCTGACACTATAATCCCTTATCTGACACTATAATCCCTTATCTCACACTATAATCCCTTATCTCACACTATAATACCTTATCTGACACTATAATACCTTATCTCACACTATAATACCTTATCTGACACTATAATACCTTATCTCACACTATAATACCTTATCTCACACTATAATCACTTATCTGACACTATAATCCCTTATCTGTTACTAAAATCTGTTATTTAATACTAGAAAGCATAAGGTTGATACTAAACTCCCTCATTGGACGTTAAAATATCTTTAATCTGGTAGGAGAATCACTTAGCAGATACTAAAATCTCTTTTTTGATGCTATAATCCCTTTTCTGATACTAAAATATCTTATTTGATAATAAAATCCCTTATCTGACACTGTAATCACTTATCTGATACTATAATCCCTTATTTTACACTATAATGCCTTATCTGACACTATAATCACTTATCTGACACTATAATCCCTTATCTCACACTATAATCCCTTATTTGACACTGTAATCACTTATCTGACACTATAATCCCTTATCTCACACTATAATTCCTTATCTGACACTATAATACCTTATCTGACACTATAATCACTTATCTGACACTATAATCCCTTATCTCACACTATAATCCCTTATCTGACACTATAATCCCCTATCTCACACTATAATCCTTTATCGGATATTAAAATAATTTATCTGAAAATAAAATCCCTTATGTGACACGGTGATAATTTATATGACACTATAGTCTCTTATCTGATGCTATAATCCCTTATTTAATACTAACATCATTTATCTGATCATAAAGCCCCTTATCTGAAAATCATCCTGTTTTTATGGCTGAAACATGTACAGTATATAAACACACTCGCTAATTACTTGTAATTGTAAAGATTTGTTGTTGTGTTTTATTACTTTACTATTGACAAATTGCACAGAAATTCCCAGTGTCTGTTCTGTATTCGAGGTGAGTAATATAGTACAGAATTAGAGTGTGATCAGGGACCGTGCTATGCTGGAGTGCAGTATCGTACAGTGCAATGCATTAATACATGGTACTTTACCTGCTGAGTACAATCTTCCTGTTACTTGTATTAAATTGTTGCCACTTATCCAGCAATGTAACAGAAACAGCATTAACACAACAGAGCATGTAGACATTCTGCATCATATAGGGGCCAATTTATCATTCAATATGTGTGGCTTATTCCCTGAAACACCCATTTTTGAAGGATACCCACAAATACACAGGTTGAGTCTCCCATATCCAAAATGCTTGGGACCAAGGGTATTTTGGATATCGGAATATTCCGTATTTTGGAATATTTGCATACCATATTAAAATGTTTTAGAAATAGAGCCCAAATCTAAACATATAATGCATTTATGATTCAAATACACCTTATACATGCATTTAATTTTATACAATATTTTCACTAATTTTGTGGCTCAAACAAAGTTTGTGTACATACTGTACATGAAATTCATTTATGTTTCATATACAGCTTATACACACAGACTATAGGTCATTTTATATTTTATTTTTAATAATTTTGTGGCTTAAACAAAGTTTGTGTCCATTGAACCATCAAAAAGCAAAGGTTTCACTATCTCGGCTATGCTAAAAATATTCCGTATTTCGGAATATTCCGCATTTCGGAATATTTGGATATGGGAGACTCAACCTGTATATAGTATCCCCTGAATGTAATATGGAGGGATAGCAGCAGTTATGTCAGATATCTGCAACTGTCCCTACATTTCTGACAGCAGCCAGAACCCCCATAGGTTTCTATGGGGGATGCGATGATGTCAGAGTTACTAAGTTCCGGAATGCGAAGCATTCCGTAGCTTGGTCCCTGCAGCTAACACCATCTGAAGATGGCGTACGCCTCTGTAGCTTATGGGCTACACATCGCATAACTCGTCAGGAGACAGGAACCTCCCCCGGAAATGGCCGCTGCACATTGTGAGGAATGCGCAGGATCCCCGACACAGGAGTGAAGAGACCGCTGACCACTGAAGCACCTGCAGGAAACCCATGCAAATACGGTGACAACATACAAAGACCACGGTTTGGCAATGGGCAGGAAATGAACTGATGACTTCAGTGCCTTGAGGCAGTAATGCTAACCACTTCGCCATCCGTGCTGCCAAAAATTCTATTTTGTCACCAAGGACAGCTCAAGAAAAAATAGAGCCTAAAACAAATGCAAAGAATGGAGGCGGATGGGTTCCAGTGCAAATCCGAAGGAGCGCAGTGGAGAAATATGTAGGGGGAGGTTCTATAGGTGTCTATATGTGTCTGTGTGCAGTGCTGTAGTCAATAAGATCCCAAGCACACTCCAACTTCTGTACATACACTTTCCGCGTCCTCACACTTATGGCGGCTTTGACTGGCTCAGTGGCCTTACCCTTAAGACAGACCTTGTTCATATCGCTGCTTCTTTCATGGAGTCTAAAACCAAGGGCCTGATTCAGACCCGCTCGCTAGGCTGCGTTTGCACGTAGCCTGCCGATGTTTGCGATCTGCGCAAGCGTATAAGACGCAGTGCGCGTGCGCAAACTAGCCCATGCGATCTGGAAGAATCCGCACACTGCACATAGCCGCCTCGCTAGAATGAGTGACTGGACGAGCCATTTGTGGGTGGTGACAGGGGATGGTTGATGGAAACGGGTGTGTAGTGGTGTGAACGCAGGTGTGTCTGTACATCCTAGCGCCGTTATAGAGACGTGCATAATTAAGACTCAGCGTCATAATACACGTGACATGGCAGAATAACACTCTGAAGCACTTGCGGTAGGATATGGTCGATGTTACCGACTCTTGCATACACTTCCTGGAGATGACGTGTATTGCGAAGGGAAATTGGGCACCTTGTGACTGGCTGGTGGGCGTCTATAGACTCACACCGCGATCGCACGCCAAGACATAGTAGGCGTGCTAATGTCTTGCCGTGCAATCGCCGGATTTGCATACTTTGGCAGCTGACGGCTGCGTGCGAACGCATCTAGCGAGCGGGTCTGAATCAGGCCCTAAGCTCTTTGAGATTTAAGTCTTTCAGATATTCTCCTGCCAAAGCGGTAAAGTGTGAAAGTCTGTACAAAATATATCAGTTTTTAATCAATGGTAGAATAATAATACATACATTTGCTAAAGAGTCCAAATACCTCCAATTCACAGTTTATAATCTGCAAAAATACATTAAAATATACATATTAAGAGATAGAAGGCCCATGGGTACCTGTCTCGAGAGAGAGAGAGGACAGAAACGAAGGGTGTCTATGTATTAATAGTCTGTATCACAGTGGACATTTTAATTGTGAATGGAAATATCCCCTCTATGTACTAAACAGAACCCGCAGGGACGGCAGTAACAATAATTATCGATGTCCCTGTGAGTCACTTCCCACGACAATTTGTGAAAGACTCCTCCAGGGGAATTTGACACTGCGCGCGCACACAGCATCAGCTTCCGCTGCCTGACGGAGGCTGCAGGGGAGGGATTGGAAGATCTCTCTCCTGCGAGTAAAGTCGCCATAGCCTTAATTTAATGCGGTTTATACTAACAGGGCCAAACGTGGTTTGGTACCAAGTGGTTTAGATCGTAGTCCCCATTGCTATTAATGGGCTCTGTGATCTGCAGCGCTAATTTTAGCTTCTTGCAGGAGATTTCTGTGAATTCTCCTGGATTAGACTGTTAAAGTAGCATATAACGGGAATACATAACATTATGCAGAAACTACAGTTTCTACATCATTTTATGACAAAACACTTCAGATTATTAAAGTACGGGAGATACTTTCCAGAGGCAGAATTAGGACATTCTGGGTGGTTTAAGGGCCTGATTCAGCAAGGAACGCAGTTGGCCGAGTGTTGCGTTCTGTGTATGCACCGCAGTGCACGTGCGCAAACTAGCCACTGCGATCGGGACTGCAATCACAGACGGTACGCAGACTCATTGCAGAGTGACTGACAGGAAGTGCCGTTTGTGGGTGTGAAGGGGGGGGGTGATCGGGCAAACGCAGGTGTGCCAGTGTGTTGGGATGGTCTTGCATGAGCGTACAAAAATTAGCCACTGCGATGCCAGGCGATGAAGTAAGCAATTCCTGACTGAGGTCTGACCTGCCTTAACTGGGCGCATAGGTCCGATGTTACTCGATATTACAGATTGTTGTGCTATGTTGCCAAAATATACGGATGTGAGTAAGGGGAAGTGGGCGTCCTTATGTTAGGCTGCGATCGCAATGCGAATGCAAACATTTACATATCACCGCTGATATTAGCAACTGCGTTGCGTGCGTATAAGCTGAATAGCGTCCTTGCTGAATCAGGCCCTAAGTCCTTTGGTAATTTCTTCCCACAAATGTAACAAACAAAAAAAGCCTGTGTATAAATCAAATAAATCAATTAATCACAGTCTGAGCAGTGTTCTATATGTAATTACATGAACTTGAAGGAATAAGACTCTCACCTTCATTGTTACAGCTGACCTACAATAGCAATACATCCAGGCGTTACACTTAACTCAGGTACTATATCAATATATATTTTACATCAGGTCCTGCTGTAATGTATATGTCAGGGCCTGCTGTAATGTATATGTCAGGTCCTGCTGTAATGTATATGTCAGGGCACTGCTTGTAAGACCAAGGACAGTTTATAGTGTGCTGTGTCATTGTAGCAGGAACAAATATTGAGGTAATAAGGGTACATTGCTTATAAGGAACCCTCTCTAGCAAAGAAGACAATAAGTGGTCAATTTTAATTAGGGGCGATCTACGGGCAAAGCTGATGATGTGCCGATGAAAGCTGGCAACTTCATTCTACCTTGCCCTTACATCATGCATTTTACCTCATAGCCCCATAGGGATGCACAGGAGATTTTACGATGTAAGCCTAACATATGCATAGGACACGGTATGTATGCACATCATCTGTTCATCGCACCAAACATGCCGTCTTACAATCCCACCTCATTGCATTGACCCCTGAGAGCCAAAATAATGAAGGGCATTAGAGTGTAAAGTGCCAGCCCTGTAAGTAAGAATATAACTAGAACATTTAATCTCATGATTTAACATGTAAGTAGGTAATTTGTTATTTAGGACTATGGGCCTGATTCAGAGCCGTTCGCTATTTGCGGTCGTTCGTTCAAAAACAAGGGGTGGCTATTCAAATGATCCGTTCGCAAATTGCAGTCTGTTCACACCTCTAAGTCTGAACGAGCGAGCAAAACATACGCTCGTTTATTTGTTAAAAACGCCCCCTGGCCGCTCGCACCATACGTCATGTCCGCTATTTATTAGATTAATCGAGTACATCGACCAGCGTATGAACTGCTCGCTATTCTTGTGGTTGGTTTTTGCTACCACAATCTTGCGAGCAGTTCTGGCTATAAAATAACCCAGTGACATGATCAATGACGCTGCTGTATTAATTATGCACACCCATAAAACGCCCGTTTTGACCTTTAAGCACGCCTGCGTTCGGATCTCCACTCCCCATTTTCAAGCACCTTCCCCTGTTACCACCCACATACGCCTCATTCTGTCACTCAAAATAGCAGGCATTCGCTATATTGCGAGCACATGAATTTCGGCCGCACTGACTGGTTCGCGCATGCGTATAACGATCCGTACGCATGCGCAGATGTGCGAACATCGCTCGGAACGAGCGGACTGCCACTACCGAGTGGCTCTGAATGAGGGCCCATATATTTATAGCGGGAAGCAATCGGGAAGCCGACTGCCTAAATACCGGCAGCCGGCTCCCCGACTGTCTTATCCCGGCAAGGGTGAAATGCCGGGCGTCTAGATGTAGACACCCGCATTTCCCAGACGCCGGGAGACCGGCGCCCGGCATCACGATCGTAGTGATGCCGGGCTCCGCGAGCGGACAGCCGCGGGGGGGAGGGTTAGGTTTAGGGCTCCCGGGGGGGACTTAGGGTTAGGCACCCCCCCGGGAGGGTTAGGGATAGGCTAGGGGGAGGGAGGGTTAGGGTTAGGCACCCCCAGGGGGACTTACGGTTAGGCACCCCCCCAGGGGACTTAGGTTTAGGCAGCGGGGAAGGGGGTGGTTAGGGTTAGGCACTTAGAGGGGGGATTAGGGTTAGGCACTTGGGGGGGAAGTTAGGGTTAGGCACCCCTAAGGAGGGATAGGGTTAGGTTAGGTTAGCATATACTTACCTAGCCACGATCGGGATTTCCAGCACTGTCGGGCTTCCGCTGCTTCGCACTCTGCTCCTGTCGGGCTGCCGCTGACGGGAATCGAACCGCTGGCCATGCGGCCGGCGGTATATCATACCCATTCCTTTATAGCAAGGCTAGAAATCACTTATCGCTGCAGTATATATATATATATATATATATATATATATATATGAATAAAATATTGCTGCGGAAAAGTTAACTTATCACATGTTGGGCCAGTCTCAGGGGACATTGCATTTCCTCACGATATGCCTACTGTTTAATACATCCCTCTGAGAGGTCCCAGACGAGTGGTCCAAGGGTGACTGTGTTGATGTGTGTGGGAGGGGTGGGTCATGGAGGAAAATGGTTTGGAAATATAATACAGCCCCACTCCCCATTGCAAAATGCTGCAACTTGCAGCAGGGGCGGTGCTATGTGCTATGATGGCGCGATTTGTGATACATTTCATCTCCCCAGGACCGCCCGCTTCACTGGGAAGTCTACTGGTATCTCAGAGAGTGTAGGCAGGTATGTTTTACGGTATGGCGTACAGATCAACAGAAACGCTGAAGGGGCATTTTTAAGGACGTTCCTTGCTTTGTGGAGAATCATTACAAATTTGCACTCTCTAAGTGGGTGTCATCCTATACTGTTAATAGGACCCATGTTGTGATTGCAACCTGTACTTCGGTGGAGAAACGCGTTTCTACGTTTCCTGCAAACAATAAAATAAAAACCAGCACGCACGTTATGTAAATGATTCAGATGTCCCCTCACTCAGGGCCATCTTAACATATGGGCTCACTGGGCAGCTGCCTAGGAACCTACGGAGTGTGCGGCCGCTCGCTCCACACATAGGGCAGCTGGCTGAGAGGCAGGCAGAGAAACATGCTCCCCGGCTTCTCTGATGGGAATTACACACAATCAGATCAACTGGGCAGCATTCTCTACCTACCAGCCAGCAGCCACTGGGGGGGGGGGGGGTTGTTTCCCCTGGACCCCCTCTCTCAGGGGGCCACCCATACTGTAATTACAGCTGCAGTGCAGAGCAGGAACTGCACTGCGAGCTGGAGAAAAGAAGAAGGAGGGGGAATTCATTATTCTTGCTTAACATCTGTTTTTTTTACGTTTAAGCATTGATTTTGTTGAAAGTACCAATATATCTAAAGGTTTCATTTTATTGACCATTTACATTTGTATTCCCATCAATGGGTGGGCAGGTGCCCCAGTGCATTACTTTGCCCAGGGCCTACAATGCTGTTGAGACAGTCCTGCCCTGACTGCCCTAATTAATTAATTAAACCTAGCAATATTTTAGGAGATAAAGGGAAAAGGGTAAGTTCATAAATGGGGCGGTTGAAGTAGTAAAGTGCTAGTAGGTTGGACTTTGTTATGAAGGTTACAATTTAGCAGTTTTATATCTCCTCAGATTTTCTCGTCTCCCTGTACTCCTGGGCGTGCTTCTGGCTTGCGGTCGCGACTCCTGAGAGAGGAGTGCAGCTGTTAATGCACATGTGCGCTTGGTAGACCATCTAGGTGCATCAGTGCAAACCGAAGGGGTTTAGTGGTGCCCACCTAGTGCGCTTTGTAACTGAGGCTTAGGACCTGACTCAGACCCCCTCGCTAGCGGCTGCTCGCTCGTTTGTGGCCGACATTTCCAATCTGCGCATGCGTATGCATCCCAACGCGTGTGCGTGAACCACTGCCAGTGGTCTGGAAGGGCTCGCTCGCCCAGCATAGACAGCCCATCTGAATGAGTGACAGGAGAGGCCGTTTGTGGGTGGTAACAGGGGCAGGGCACTACTAACGGGGGAATGGAGGTGCGAACGCAGGCGTGCCTGGGTGTTGCAACGCTGTTTCAGAGGCATGCATAATTTAAAGGCAGCATAGTACACGTCACTTGGTGGAATTTCACACTGAAGTGATCGCAGTGCTTGTGGCAGGGTATAGTCAACCTCAAGCTCTGCGATCGCATTCGATGCTGCTCGATGTACCAATGGTTTCATGCACTTCCTGGAGATGACGTGCGCAAGTGGGCGTCTTTACACAGGCTGGTGGGCGTCTACAAACAAAAAGTGATCGCTCGCAAAAACAAAGTGGGAGTGTTTATGACTTCCCCTGCGAGCGGCTGCCTTGATGTCACTTAGCCGAATTTACATACGCTGGGAGCGAGCGATCGCATCTAGCGAGCGAGTCTGAATGATCTCCTTAGTGTACACCAACAATTTATTATAAATGTACTCTATATACAGTATCTCTCTGGTAAATATACTGTAAGGCCTTAAATGCAAAAGAGCATATGTATAACCATGACAGGAAAAAACTCATATTTTTAAATGTTTACCTCATGCGGAATTACTTCACTATATTGGGGCTTATTTGCCAAAGGATAAAACATTTCGGTGCAGTGTACAAGTTCCTTTTTGTGAAGTACGTTGTGTCTACTTGTGCTCTGACTCTGAGGTGCGCACAGAATTTGGCTAGGGGGTTGAATCTGGTTCAGAGATGGACGTTAACGCGATCGCAGCTGCTATTTTGTACGGAACACAGCTGCGCGAACTTACTAATGGTCGCAAAGATCACCTGAGCAGAGGGACGTCCACTGCTGCCTTCTCGCCTACGCGCGACGTCGCTTATCTGCGTAATTATCGGCAAAATCATCTAAAATCGAGCAGCCATCTTGCCTTTGTGGAAGGTCTGACCAACCGCAATCATTGCAGCTCTCCTCGCACGCTGAAAGCTCTCATGTTGGGAAGGGGGTCGCAATGGCTAATTTATGCACGCCCATGTGACGGCGCTTAAACGGCCAGACACACCTGCGTTATTTCTGACCACCTCCACGTTAACACCCCCAAATGCTGACTACCTGTCACTCACTTTGTGCATCTATCCTCTGTGCGAGCGTAATCGCAAAGCAATTGCGGCCAGAGCGCAGGGTGGCTTATATGCGCAATGGCAAACAATTGCTGATCTGCGTAAATATCTCCATTGCGTCTGTCTCTAAATCAAGCCCTGTGTCTGATAAGCAAATGACCGGGATTCTTCATTGTGCAAACAGGACAGGTCTTTAAACATGCTCAGGTGTTCCATCAGTATACTATTGTCAAAAGGTGTCAGTGCATTTCTCAACATGAACAGGAACACCATGGGTATTAAATATACAAAACTGGCACAGCAGACGCAGGAACAGTGCTTTATCTCTCCCCCGAGATGTTTTATCACAATATGAGAGTTAAATATGCAGTTTAATAGCAGTAATCAGGGAAAGTTGCTTCAATATTTTACCTGGGAACCCTCGTGTCGCCTTATGAGGGATGGAACATAAGGATATGCCAGGTGGATTATTTGAAATGACTTTGGACAGGTGCACATACAGTATGTACAAGGGGCTGAAGAGGTAGAGTAGCTTTGGCTAAAATGTACTTCTACATGGGATTAAATATAATAAAAACATTTTTTTTTAATATAGCATGTAATGAACATATATATATATATTATATATATATATATATATATATAAACTACTGTATATACCAGTGATGTGCGGTCAGGTGAGGCAGAGCCTTTCCTGTCACACTTAGGTATACTCCAGAGTTTTGACTATAAAAATTAGTAAAAAATTATAAATTTCTTCTTCGTATTTATTGTAATCATTTTTATAGTCAAAACTCTGGAGTAAAAAGTGTGTGGCAGGTGAGGCAGTGCCTCACCTGTCTACCTTTTCCTCATATCCCTGATCAAAACTCACCACATTTCCAGCACTACTGTACTGTATATACTGCTGCACCTGTATATAATGCCCACATGAACCCTCAGGTTCATATATGTATGTGTAAATCAGACTCTGATACTAGCCAGTGCCTCCCCTTGCCATTTACCTCACACACATACATACATACAAACATTATATATATAATCTATATATTGTGTGCTTGCCGCTTTACCAGTGGGAGACACAGCAAACTGTTCTGTCCTCAGCAAATTAGCCCCAATATATTTTGTTATTCAGTTATTTTATGGATGACCCCTTGGTTACTGTTACAATGTGCATTATGTTTTCCAGCATGCAATATAATAAGTACAGTAGTTAGGATTCAGCATAATAGGCACCTGCCCCGCAGAGCTTGCAATCTTCCCACTCTCGCATTAGAGATGCCATGCAGAATGTCTAGAAGAGCTCGTACCTGGATGACGGAGGCTGGTCCATCTTCTCTCCTTCAGTATGAGACACAGGGTATAACGTGTGAAGATTTCCCTCCCGCTGACAGCTGTGTAGACTGATCAGTCCTCTAGTGGCCCCTTCCACAAGCAGATAGCCGGGTCTGGCATGCAGGATTCTTCCCAAGTCACTGGCCACAGCATCCCCTACTTCAGACCTTGCAGTGCAGCTGAGCCAGGCTGTGCGGAAAGATACCTCTTAAGGAATACCTGATAATAAATCAGCTCATGGGCTAGTGATCAGCACAAGTCAGATCACTGCACCACCTTAAAGGAAAAAAAGGCAAAGAATAGGACAAGCAAATGAGTTTCCTTTCCTCCCCAGCTGGTTTCATGCCTGAGACAGGGATGGAGGGTGCAAGAACAATGCATATCCTTGCATTTAAATCTGAATGGCGGGGAGGTATTTAGAGGAAATTAGGATGATCCTGCTGTGATTGGCCGCAGGGTAAGCATGCAGTGACAGAGAGAAATGGGCAGAGTGGATATCAGGCACCTCCAGAGAAAAGTGAGAGATTTCTGTGTGAGGCAGTAGACTGATCACAGTGCCAGCATCCCTAACTTACCCTCAGAGCAAATGCATTCCCACCAGCTGCTTCCTACTCCCAGAGCACCGCCTGCCTCACTGCAAGCAGCGGAATGCTGCATGTGTGCAGTACGGAGACTGTGAAGGAATGTCACAGTGTGAGCGTATGCAGCGGAGAGAGAGAGAGTCACATATATCTGGAGTCTGGGTGCAGTGAGGGAGAAGCAGGGAAATGAAGGGAGGACAACGGACTTCAGGTGTCTGTGTGTAATGAGGGGAGAGTCAGGGTATCAGGTGTCTGTGTGTAATGAGGGGAGAGTCAGGGTATTAGGTGTCTGTGTGTAATGAGGGGAGAGTCAGGGTATCAGGGGTCTGTGTGTAATGAAAGGAAGAGTCAGGATATCAGGTGTCTGTGTGTAATGAGGGGAAGAATCAGAGTATAAGGTGTCTGTGTGTAATGAGGGGAAGTCAGGGTATCAGGTGTCTGTGTGTAATGAGGGAAGAGTCAGGGTATCAGGTGTCTGTGTGTAATGAGGGAAGAGTCAGGGTATCAGGTGTCTGTGTGTAATGAGGGGAGAATCAGGGTATCAGGTGTCTGTGTGTAATGAGGGGAGAGTCAGGGTATTAGGTGTCTGTGTGTAATCAGGGGAGAGTGTGGTCTGCGTGTAATGAGGGTAGATTCAGGGTATCAGGTGTCTGTGTGTAATGAGGGCAGAGTCAGGGTATCAGGGTCTGTGTGTAATGAGGGGAAGTCAGGGTATCAGGTGTTTGTGTGTAATGAGGGGAGAGTCAGGGTATCAGTGGTCTGTGTGTAATGAGGGGAAGTCAGGGTATCAGGTGTCTGTGTGTAATGAGGGGAGAGTCAGGGTATCAGGTGTCTGTGTGTAATGAGGGAAGGATCAGGGTATCAGGTGTCTGTGTGTAATGAGGGGAGAATCAGGGTATCAGGTGTCTGTGTGTAATGAGGGGAGAGTCAGGGTATTAGGTGTCTGTGTGTAATCAGGGGAGAGTGTGGTCTGCGTGTAATGAGGGGAGAATCAGAGTATAAGGTGTCTGTGTGTAATGAGGGTAGATTCAGGGTATCAGGTGTCTGTGTGTAATGAGGGCAGAGTCAGGGTATCAGGGGTCTGTGTGTAATGAGGGGAAGTCAGGGTATCAGGTGTTTGTGTGTAATGAGGGGAGAGTCAGGGTATCAGTGGTCTGTGTGTAATGAAGGGAGAGTCAGGGTATTAGGTGTCTGTGTGTAATGAGGGGAGACTCAGGGTATCAGGGGTCGGTGTGTAATGAAAGGAAGAGTCAGGATATCAGGTGTCTGTGTGTAATGAGGGGAAGAATCAGGGTATAAGGTGTCTGTGTGTAATGAGGGGAGAGTCAGGGTATCAGGGATCTGTGTGTAATGAGGGGAGAGTCAGGGTATCAGGTGTCTGTGTGTAATGAGGGGAGAGTCAGGGTATTTGGTGTCTGTGTGTAATGAGGGGAGAATCAGGGTATCAGGGGTCTGTGTGTAATGAGGGGGAGTCAGGGTATCAGGTGTCTGTGTGTAATGAGGGGAGAATCAGGGTATCAGGTGTCTGTGTGTAATGAGGGGAGAGTCAGGTTATCAGGTGTCTGTGTGTAATGAGGGGAGAGTCAGGGTATCAGGTGTCTGTGTGTAATGAGAGGAGAGTTAGGGTATCAGGTGTCTGTGTGTAATGAGGGGAAAGTCAGGGTATCAGGGATCTGTGTGCAATGAGGGGAGAGTCAGGGTATCAGGGGTCTGTGTGTAATGAGGGGAAGTCAGGGTATCAGGGGTCTGTGTGTAATGAGGGGAGAGTCAGGGTATCAGGTGTCTGTGTGTAATGAGGGGAGAGTCAGGGTATTAGGTGTCTGTGTGTAATGAGGGGAGAGTCAGGTTATCAGGTGTCTGTGGGTAATGAGGGGATAATCAGGGTATCAGGTGTCTGTGTGTAATGAGGGGAGAGTCAGGGTATCAGGTGTCTGTGTGTAATGAGAGGAGAGTCAGGGTATCAGGTGTCTGTGTGTAATGAGGAGATAATCAGGGTATCAGGTGTATGTGTGTAATGAGGGGAGAGTCAGGGTATCAGGGATCTGTGTGTAATGAGGGGAGAGTCAGGGTATCAGGGGTCTGTGTGTAATGAGGGGAAGTCAGGGTATCAGGTGTCTGTGTGTAATGAGGGGGAGAATCAGGGTATCAGGTGTCTGTGTGTAATGAGGGGAGAGTCTGGGTATCAGGTGTCTGTGTGTAATGAGGAGAGAGTCAGGGTATCAGGTGTCTGTGTGTAATGAGGGGAGGGTCATGGTATCAGGTGTCTGTGTGTAATGAGGGGAGAGCAAGGATATCAGGTGTAATGAGGGGAGAGTCAGGGTACCAGGTGTCTGTGTGTAATGAGGGGAGAGTCAGGGTATCAGGTGTCTGTGTGTAATGAGGGGAGAATCAGGGTATCAGTGGCCTGTGAGTAATGAGGGAGAGTCAAGGTATCTGGTGTCTGTGTGTAATTAGGGTAGATTCAGTGTATCAGGTGTCTGTGTGTAATGAGGGGAGAGTCAGGGTATTAGGTGTCTGTGTGTAATGAGGGGAGAGTCATGGTACCAGGTGTCTGTGTGTAATGATAGGAGAGTCAAGGAATCAGGGGTCTGTGTGTAATGAAGGGAAGAGTCAGGGTATCAGGTGTCTGTGTGTAATGTGGGGAGACTCAGAGTATCGGGTGTGTGTGTAATGAGGGGTGAATCAGAGTATAAGGTGTCTGCATGTATTGAGGGGAGAGTCAGGGTATCAGGTGTCTGTGTGTAATGAGGGGAGAGTCAGGGTATCAGGGGTCTGAGTGTAATGAGGGGAGAATCATAGTATAAGGTGTCTGCGTGTAATGAGGGGAGAGTCAGGGTATCAGGGGTCTGAGTGTAATGAGGGGAGAATCAGAGTAGAAGGTGTCTGCGTGTAATGAGGGGAGAATCAAGAGTATAAGGTATCTGTGTGTAATGAGGGGAGAATCAGGGGTCTGGTATGTAATGTGGGGAGAGTCAGGGTATAAGGTGTCTGAGTGCAGGGAGGGGAGAATACGGGTATCAGGTGTATGTGTGTAATGAGGGGAGAGTCAGGGTATCAGGTGTCTGTGTTTAATGAGGGGAGAGTCAGGGTTTCAGGTGTCTGTGTGTAATGAGGGGAGAGTCAGGGTATCAGGTGTTTGTGTGTAATGAGGGCAGAGTCAGGGTATCAGGGTCTGTGTGTAATGAGGGGAAGTCAGGGTATCAGGTGTTTGTGTGTAATGAGGGGAGAGTCAGGGTATCAGTGGTCTGTGTGTAATGAGGGGAAGTCAGGGTATCAGGTGTCTGTGTGTAATGAGGGGAGAGTCAGGGTATCAGGTGTCTGTGTGTAATGAGGGAAGGATCAGGGTATCAGGTGTCTGTGTGTAATGAGGGGAGAATCAGGGTATCAGGTGTCTGTGTGTAATGAGGGGAGAGTCAGGGTATTAGGTGTCTGTGTGTAATCAGGGGAGAGTGTGGTCTGCGTGTAATGAGGGGAGAATCAGAGTATAAGGTGTCTGTGTGTAATGAGGGTAGATTCAGGGTATCAGGTGTCTGTGTGTAATGAGGGCAGAGTCAGGGTATCAGGGGTCTGTGTATAATGAGGGGAAGTCAGGGTATCAGGTGTTTGTGTGTAATGAGGGGAGAGTCAGGGTATCAGTGGTCTGTGTGTAATGAAGGGAGAGTCAGGGTATTAGGTGTCTGTGTGTAATGAGGGGAGAGTCAGGGTATCAGGGGTCGGTGTGTAATGAAAGGAAGAGTCAGGATATCAGGTGTCTGTGTGTAATGAGGGGAAGAATCAGGGTATAAGGTGTCTGTGTGTAATGAGGGGAGAGTCAGGGTATCAGGGATCTGTGTGTAATGAGGGGAGAGTCAGGGTATCAGGTGTCTGTGTGTAATGAGGGGAGAGTCAGGGTATTTGGTGTCTGTGTGTAATGAGGGGAGAATCAGGGTATCAGGGGTCTGTGTGTAATGAGGGGGAGTCAGGGTATCAGGTGTCTGTGTGTAATGAGGGGAGAATCAGGGTATCAGGTGTCTGTGTGTAATGAGGGGAGAGTCAGGTTATCAGGTGTCTGTGTGTAATGAGGGGAGAGTCAGGGTATCAGGTGTCTGTGTGTAATGAGAGGAGAGTTAGGGTATCAGGTGTCTGTGTGTAATGAGGGGAAAGTCAGGGTATCAGGGATCTGTGTGCAATGAGGGGAGAGTCAGGGTATCAGGGGTCTGTGTGTAATGAGGGGAAGTCAGGGTATCAGGGGTCTGTGTGTAATGAGGGGAGAGTCAGGGTATCAGGTGTCTGTGTGTAATGAGGGGAGAGTCAGGGTATTAGGTGTCTGTGTGTAATGAGGGGAGAGTCAGGTTATCAGGTGTCTGTGGGTAATGAGGGGATAATCAGGGTATCAGGTGTCTGTGTGTAATGAGGGGAGAGTCAGGGTATCAGGTGTCTGTGTGTAATGAGAGGAGAGTCAGGGTATCAGGTGTCTGTGTGTAATGAGGAGATAATCAGGGTATCAGGTGTATGTGTGTAATGAGGGGAGAGTCAGGGTATCAGGGATCTGTGTGTAATGAGGGGAGAGTCAGGGTATCAGGGGTCTGTGTGTAATGAGGGGAAGTCAGGGTATCAGGTGTCTGTGTGTAATGAGGGGGAGAATCAGGGTATCAGGTGTCTGTGTGTAATGAGGGGAGAGTCTGGGTATCAGGTGTCTGTGTGTAATGAGGAGAGAGTCAGGGTATCAGGTGTCTGTGTGTAATGAGGGGAGGGTCATGGTATCAGGTGTCTGTGTGTAATGAGGGGAGAGCAAGGATATCAGGTGTAATGAGGGGAGAGTCAGGGTACCAGGTGTCTGTGTGTAATGAGGGGAGAGTCAGGGTATCAGGTGTCTGTGTGTAATGAGGGGAGAATCAGGGTATCAGTGGCCTGTGAGTAATGAGGGAGAGTCAAGGTATCTGGTGTCTGTGTGTAATTAGGGTAGATTCAGTGTATCAGGTGTCTGTGTGTAATGAGGGGAGAGTCAGGGTATTAGGTGTCTGTGTGTAATGAGGGGAGAGTCATGGTACCAGGTGTCTGTGTGTAATGATAGGAGAGTCAAGGAATCAGGGGTCTGTGTGTAATGAAGGGAAGAGTCAGGGTATCAGGTGTCTGTGTGTAATGTGGGGAGACTCAGAGTATCGGGTGTGTGTGTAATGAGGGGTGAATCAGAGTATAAGGTGTCTGCATGTATTGAGGGGAGAGTCAGGGTATCAGGTGTCTGTGTGTAATGAGGGGAGAGTCAGGGTATCAGGGGTCTGAGTGTAATGAGGGGAGAATCATAGTATAAGGTGTCTGCGTGTAATGAGGGGAGAGTCAGGGTATCAGGGGTCTGAGTGTAATGAGGGGAGAATCAGAGTAGAAGGTGTCTGCGTGTAATGAGGGGAGAATCAAGAGTATAAGGTATCTGTGTGTAATGAGGGGAGAATCAGGGGTCTGGTATGTAATGTGGGGAGAGTCAGGGTATAAGGTGTCTGAGTGCAGGGAGGGGAGAATACGGGTATCAGGTGTATGTGTGTAATGAGGGGAGAGTCAGGGTATCAGGTGTCTGTGTTTAATGAGGGGAGAGTCAGGGTTTCAGGTGTCTGTGTGTAATGAGGGGAGAGTCAGGGTATCAGGTGTCTGTGTTTAATGAGGGGAGAGTCAGGGTATCAGGTGTCTGTGTGTAATGAGGGGAGATTCAGGGTATCAGGTGTATGTGTGTAATGAGGGGAGAGTCAGGGTATCAGGTGTCTGTGTGTAATGAGGGGAAAATCAGGGTATCAGGTGTATGTGTGTAATAAGGGGAGAGTCAGGGTATAAGGTGTATGTGAGTACTGAGGGGAGAGCAAGGATATCAGGTGTAATGATGCGAGACTCAGTGTATCAGCGGTCTTTGTGTAATGAGGGAAGGATCAGGGTATCAGGGGTCTGTGTGTAATGAGGGGAGAGCAAGGATATCAGGTGTAATGAGGGGAGAGTCAGGGTATCAGGTGTCTGTGTGTAATGAGGGAAGGATCAGGGTATCAGGGGTCTGTGTATAATAAGGGGAGAGTCAGGGTATCAGGTGCCTCTGTGTAATGAGGGAGAGTCAAGGTATCAGGTGTCTGTGTGTAATGAGGGGAGAATCAGGGGTCTGTGTGTAATTAGGGTAGAGTCAGGGTATCAGGTGGATGTGTGTAATGAGAGGAGAGTCAGGGTATGAAGGGTCTGTGTGTAATGAGGGGAGTTGCAGGGTATCAGGTGTCTGTGTGTAATGAGTGGAGATTCAAGGTATCAGGTGTCTGAGTGTTATGAGGGGAGAGTCAGAGTATCAGGTGTCTGCATGTAATGAGGGGAGAGTCAGGTATCAGGTGTCGGTGTGTAAAGAGAGGAGAGTAAGGGTATCAGGTGTCTGTGTGTAATGAGGGGAGAGTCAGGGTATCAGGTGTCTGTGTGTAAAGAGGGGCAGTCAGGGTATCAGGTGTCTGTGTGTAATGAGGGGAGATTCAGGGTATCAGGGGTCTGTGTAATGAGGGGAGAGTCAGGGTATAAGGTGTTTGTGTGTAATGAGGGGAGAGTCAGGGTATCAGGTTTCTGTTTGTAATGAGGTGAGAGTCAGGGTAGAAGGTGTCTTCGTTTAATGAGGGGAGAGTCAGGGTATAAGGTGTATGTGTGTAATGAGGGGAGGCAAGGATATCAGGTGTAATGAGACGAGACTCAGGGTATCAGCGGTCTGTGTATAATGAGGAAAGGATCAGGGTATCAGGGGTCTGTGTATAATAAGGGGAGAGTCAGGGTATCAGGGGTCTGTGTGTAATGAGGGGAGAGCAAGGATATCAGGTGTAATGAGGGGAGAGTCAGGGTATCAGGTGTCTGTGTGTAATGAGGGGAGAATAAGGGTTCTGTGTGTAATTAGCGTAGAGTCAGGGTATCAGGTGTCTTTGTGTAATGAGGGGAGTGTCAGGGTATCAGGTGTCTGTGTGTAATGAGAGGAGATTCAAGGTATCAGGTGTCTGTGTGTTATGAGGGGAGAGTCAGAGTATCAGATGTCTGCGTGTAATGAGGGGAGAGTCAGGTATCAGGTGTCTGTGTGTAATGAGGGGAGAGTCAGGGTATCAGGTGTCTGTGTGTAATGAGGGACAGTCAGGGTATCAGGTGTCTGTGTGTAATGAGGGGAGATTCAGGGTATCAGGTGTCTGTGTAATGAGGGGAGAGTCAGGGTATCAGGTGTTTGTGTGTAATAAGCGGAGAGTCAGGGTATCAGGTTTCTGTTTGTAATGAGGTGATAGTCAGGGTATAAGGTGTCTTCGTGTAATGAGGGGAGAGTCAGGGTATAAGGTGTATGTGTGTAATGAGGGGAGAGTCAGGTTATCAGTTGTCTATGTGTAATGAGGGGAGAGTCAGGCTATCAGTTGTGTGTGTGTAATGAGGGGAGAATTAAGGGTCTGAGTGTAATGAGGGTAGAGTCAGGGTATCAGGTGTCTGTGTGCAATGAGGGAAGAATTAGGGTATCAGTTGTCTGTGTGTAATGAGGGGAGAGTCAGGGTATCAGGTGTCTTTGTGTAATGAGGGGAGATTCAGTGTAGCAGGTGTCTGTGTGTAATGAGGGGAGAGTCAGGGTATCAGGGGTCTGTGTGTAATGAAGGGAGAATCAGGGTATCAGGTGTCTGTGTATAATGAGGAGAGAGTCAGGGTATCAGAGGTCTGTGTGTAATGAGGGGAGAATCAAGGGTCTGTGTGTAATGAGGGGAGAGTCACGGTATCAGGTGTCTGTGTGTAATGACGGGAGGGTCAGGGTATAAGGTGTATGTGTGTAATGAAGGAAGGATCAGGGTATCAGGGGTCTGTGTGTAATGAGGGGAGAGCAAGGATATCAGGTGTCTGTGTGTAATGAGGGAAGGATCCGGGTATCAGGGGTCTGTGTATAATAAGGGGAGAGTCAGGGTATCAGGGGTCTGTGTATAATAAGGGGAGTGTCAGGGTATCAGGTGTCTGTGTGTAATGAGGGGAGAGTCAGGGTATCCGGTGTCTGTGTGCAAGGAGGGGAGAATTAGGGTATCAGGTGTATGTGTGTAATGAGAGGAGAGTCAGGGTATCAGGGGTCTGTGTGTAATGATTGGAGTGTCAGGGTATCAGGTATATGTGTGTAATGAGAGGAGAGTCAGGGTATCTGGTATCTTTGTGTTATAAGGGGAGAGTCAGAGTATCAGGTGTCTGCGTGTAATGAGGGGAGAGTCAGGGTATCAGGTGTCTGTGTGTAATGAGAGGAGAGTCAGGGTATCAGGTGTCTGTGTGTAATGAGGGGAGAGTCAGGGTATCAGGTGTATGTGTGTAATGAGAGGCAGTCAGGGTACCAGGAGTCTGTGTGTAATAAGGGGAGATTCAGGGTATCAGGTGTATGTGTGTAATGAGGGGAGAGTCAGGGTATCAGGTTTCTGTTTGTAATGAGGGGAGAGTCAGGGTATAAGGTGTCTGCGTGTAATGAGGGGAGAGTCAGGGTATAAGGTGTATGTGTGTAATGAGGGGAGGCAAGGATATCAGGTGTAATGAGGCGAGAGTCAGGGTATCAGCGGTCTGTGTGTAATGAGGTTAGAGCAAGGATATCAGGTGTAATGAAGGTAGAGTCAGGGTATCAGGTTGTCTGTGTGTAATGAGGGAAGGATCAGGGTATCAGGTGTCTGTGTGTGCTGAGGGGAGAGTCAGGGTATCAGTTGTCTATATGTAATGAGGGGAGAGTCAGGATATCAGGTGTCTGTGTGTAATGAGGGTAGAATCAAGGGTCTGTGTGTAATGAGGGGAGAGTCACGGTGTCAGGTGTCTGTGTGTAATGTGGGGAGAATCAGGGGTCTGTGTGTAATGAGAGTAGAGTCAGGGTATCAGGTGTATGTGTGTAATGAGAGGAGAGTCAGGGTATCAGGTGTATGTGTGTAATGAGAGGAGAGTCAGGGTATCAGGTGTATGTGTGTAATGAGGGGAGAGTCAAGGTATCAGGTGTAGGTGTGTAATGAGGGGAGAGTCAGGGTATCAGGTGTCTGTGTGTAATGAGCGGAGAGTCAGGGTATCAGGTGTCTGTGTGTAATAAGGGGAGAGTCCGGGTATCAGGTGTATGTGTGAAATGAGGGGAGAGTCAGGGTATCAGGTGTCTGTGTGTAATGAGGGGAAAGTCAGGATATCAGGTGTAATGAGGGGAGAGTCAGGGTATCAGTTGTATGTGTGTAATGAGGGGTTAGTCAAGGTAACAGGTGTATTTGTGTAATGAGGGGAGATTCAGGGTATCAGGTGTCTGTGTGTAATGAGGGGAGGATCAGGCTATTAGGTTTCTGTGTGTAATGAGGGGAGAGTCAGGGTATCAGGTGCCTGTGTGCAATGAGGGGAGTGTCAGGGAATCAGGTGTCTATGTGTAATGAGGGGAGTGTCAGGGTATCAGGTGTCTATGTGTAATGAGGGGAGGATCAGACTATTAGGTGTCTGTGTGTAATGAGGGGAGAATTAGCCATACTTGCCATCTCTCTCTGATTGTTAGGGAGACACACATACATAGTCACACACTTATACACATACCTATATATAGTCACATACTTACCTTTAAGGCTGGATGCTGGATAGTCTTTATCCCTCTGGTAACTGGGTCTGCAGCAGCTCCTCCCCCTCCTCTTTCCCATGCTGCTGCTGGCTCCAGGGCCAGATTATAAGGAGGATGACCGAGGCGGTCGTCCTGGGGCCCCCATATATAGGGGGCCCCCACACTGTCCCCGGATCCAATCCCTAAGATTAACTGTTTTTTTTTTCTTGTTTCATCGGAGCCGCCTGCTTCGATTAAACCTCGCTCTGGCATTTGGCTCCGCCCATTCTGCTATTGGCCAATATGCCTTTCCCTGCCTCTGAAGCAGTAAGTAATGTATATATGTGTACTGTGTCTATGTGAAGGTCTGGGTTTGTTGTGGACCCAGGGTGGTGACAGGAGCAGACACAGAAGCAGATTTAAATAAAAAGGTGGAGTTTTTAATAAGAGATTTAGCAGACATGGGAATGGCAAAAAAAAAGTCCAGGTTTAGCACTAAACTGTGGTGAAGCAAACTGGAGAATATCCAGATGGTGACAGGCAGGAAATGCCTAGTATGCAGGTTTGGAGAGCTGGAACGATGTGCAGGCAGAGGTAATGAAGTCCAGCTGGGAATTAGAGTGTGAGGCAAGGTGCAGTGAAACAGCAGGTTCAGGTACTCAGGCAGGGGAAAGGTAAATGGAGGGTGCAGGGTGAGTCCAGCAGGTTTGGAGCAAGCAAGGTAACAGTCTAGTAGCGCTTTCAGGCAGACAGGTAAGGCACAGGTACTCTCTCTCAGCCGTAACTGAGAAACACGTTGCACTGGCAATGAATGAAGGCTCTGGACCTCCTAAATACTAGGTGCCATGCTGTGACTTGCTGGAATGAAGTATATAGGAAAGGTTCCTGGACTGCACACCTTAAATATATATAATGGGAGGTGCTACCTGATGAGACTAATTGCAGGCACAGAAACAGACAAATCTCAGGTGCACAACTCCAAATAATTGATAATATATAAATGCAATATAATTTTGCAATCAATAGAGGTTTTTAGCATAATCTTGGCCAAGGTTATGGGCCTACCCACCATATCCAGGTAACCTCTTTAGGGTAGGTCCCTAACATACTAGGGTTCAAATCCAGAGTGCAGGTCACCCCCTAAACTAGCCCAGGCAAGCTGCCCCAGGGCACCGCCATAGTAAGAAAAGTGCAGTGTAAAAGAGATAGTTAAGAGCAGCCACAGCTGCATATAGAGAATGAAAATAAAAAGGTGAAGTACATGTATAATAAACAAACAGTGAAGGGTTAAAATGTGTTATAAAAGAAAAATGTGTTATAATGTGGTGCCCTGAGACAGATCAACCAAAGCAATCCAGGGGGACCCACGCCCCAAAAATGAACCAAAGTTGCACTACAGTATATAACTTGTAGGACTTACCTAGAATTGTGCCTAATACTAGAGTGCATTAACATTACCAGACTCCGTGCTTTTAAACCAATAAGGATGGGGTGCTAATCCAGGCTGAGGGTGTCTCCTTTCTCTCAGGTGTTGTGCACCTATATATTTAGGGTGTGCAGTCCAGGAACCTTTCCTATATACTCCATTTAATGTGCTTTATTGCACACCTGAGGGAAAGGAGACGCCCTCAGCCTGGATTAGCACCCCATCCTTATTGGTTTAAAAGCACGGAGTCTGGTAATGTTAATGCACTCTAGTATTAGGCACAATTCTAGGTAAGTCCTACAAGTTATATACGGTAGTGCAACTTTGGTTCATTTTTGGGGCGTGGGTCCCCCTGGATTGCTTTGGTTGATCTGTCTCAGGGCACCGCATTATAACACATTTTTCTTTTATAACACATTTTAACCCTTCACTGTTTGTTTATTATACATGTACTTCACCTTTATTTTCATTCTCTATATGCAGCTGTGGCTGCTCTTAACTATCTCTTTTACACTGCACTTTTCTTACTATGGCAGTGCCCTGGGGCAGCTTGCCTGGGCTAGTTTGGGAGTGTCCTGCACTCTGGATTTGAACCCTAGTATGTTAGGGACCTACCCTAAAGAGGTTACCTGGATATGGTGGGTAGGCCCATAACCTTGGCCAAGATTATGCTAAAAACCTCTATTGATTGCAAAATTATATTGCATTTATATATTATCAATTATTTGGAGTTGTGCACCTGAGATTTGTCTGTTTCTGTACTTGCTGGAATGAGCAAATGACCCACCAGGACTGGACAACTTGAATCACATGACCTGAGGCAAGATGGCGGCGCCCATGCCAAACGGAACGGAAACACCACCAGGCCTCAGTGACAATGTGCCTGCACAGAACCATGTGCCGCCAATGCCCCTCGCCAAACACCAGCACCGCTGCCAGAGACCCCTCGCCACAATGACCACACAGGTAGTACCCGGTGACCACCATGCCAAGGAACCCTGGCCATGACAGTACCCCTCCCTTATGGGTGGCCTCAGGACACTCACCAGGTTTCTCCAGATGGGCAGCGTGGAACCTTTTGATGAGTGCAGGAGCATGGATATCAAGGGCATCAGTCCAACAACGCTCCTCTGGACCGCAACCCCTCCAATCCAAGGGGTACTGCAGATGTCCTCTGCGGATACGAGAGCCCAAGACTTGGGAAACGTCAAACTCCACGCCTCTTTCAGTCTGGACATGGGGAGAAGCAGGCAGGACACTGTGGAACTTATTCAACACTAAGGGTTTAAGCAGGGAGATATGAAAGGAGTTGGGAATTTTCAGGTAAGGGGGCAACTGAAGGCGATAAGCCACGGGGTTAATAGTTTCTATAATGGAGAAGGGCCCGATGAAGAGTGGAGCAAATTTCATAGATGGTACTCTGAGCCGTAGGTTCCGGGGTGGACAACCAGACGGTCTCCAACTTGCATACGTGGTACTATCCTACGCTTCTTGTCAGCTTGAAACGGGAGAAAGCCTTCTCCAGGTCAGCACGAACTTGAGTCCAAATTGATGCAAATCTCTTTACAGTGTGTTCCACAGCTGGTACATCAAAGACGGGCAGGATTTGAAATTGAGGAACCCGAGGATGAAGACCATAGACCACTTGGAATGGGGCTTGGTTCGTGGAAGAGTGGTAGGAGGCATTATGCGCAAATTCAACACATGGCAGCAATACAGACCAATTGTCTTGGGAAGATGTCATGAAAATTCTCAGGAAGGTTTGAAGGTCTTGATTAAACCTCTCGGTGGAACCATTGCTTTGTGGATGATAAGCCGTGGAAAAATGTTGCTTTACTTGCAATACTGAACATAAGGCTCTCCAAAATTTTGTTGTAAACTGAACACCACGGTCAGAGACTATCTCGGCAGGAAGACCATGGAGACGGAATATATGTTGTACAAACAAATGAGCTAGGGCCCTCATTCAGAGCCGTACGCTCTGAGCAGAACGCACGCTCTGAATGAGGGCCGCCCTCCATAATTATGGAGCGTCCTCCTGGACGCTCGTATATCTGTGGGTCACCACCCACAGCCTATACGAGCGTGCAGTTTGATGGCCGCGATGGTCTTGACCATCGCGACCATCGCCACTGCGAGCCGGAGCCTGCGGTTGAGGTTTTCAACCGCAAGGCCTGGAGTGATTTTGGCTCTATCAGAGCCAAAATCACTCCCACTGACATCACTAGTGATGTCAGTGGGCCTGCTTCTGACGGGAGGCGTTCCCTTGGGAACGCCCCCGTCAGGGAGGCACGCCCACCAAAGGGGGCGTGCTGTCAATCAACATCGACAGCACGCCCCCTTTGATCAGACACAACGAGCAAAGGAAAGTCCTTCGCTCGTCGCATCTGGCGCATGCGCATAACGAGCTCCCGCCGTCGTGCGCATACGCAGTGCACAACATCGACCCACTTGCGAGCGGACAGCCGCTCGTGAGTGGGTCTGAATCAGGCCCTAGGTCAGGAGCAGAAGGTAATTTCTTTAGTGGTATGTAATGGACCATTTTTGAGAATCGGTCTACTATGACCCAGATGGTAGTGAACCCTTGAGAATTCGGCAGATCCGTGATGAAGTCCATGGAGAGATGCATCCATGGATGTGATGGAATAGGTAGCGGCAACAACTCACCAGCCGGAGCCTGATGTGAAGACTTATGCTGAGCACACAAGGAACATGAAGAAATAAACTCTGACACGTCCGCTTTCAAGGATGGCCACCAATAGCCTCTCTTCAGAAATTCCAGGGTCTTCCGGGTACCTGAGTGACCTGCAAAGCGAGAGGAATGAGCCCAGATGAGGAGCTGCTTCCTTAACTCCGGGGCCACAAAGGACTTCCTAGTGGGAGGCTGTACTTGTAGGGTGACAAATACTCTTGACTCCAAGACAGGGGTATTTTGTTGATTCTCTGCTTTGTCATCACAGAGGAGAGATCTGGACAGAGCATCTGCCTTTTGATTAAGGGCTCCAGACCGGAAGGTCAGGGTGAACTGGAACCGAGCAAAAAATATTGCCCATCGGGCCAGACGAGGACTCAGGCACTGGAGATTCTTGAGGAATAGGAGGTTTCTATGATATGTGAAAACAGTGAAGGGGAACTTAGCCCCTTCCACCAGGTATCTTTTAATGCCAATTTCACTGCCAGGAGTTCTTGTTCACCTATGGCATAATTTATTTCGGCAGGCGAGAATTTCTTGGAGAAAAACCCACAGGGATGAACTCGATTAACCTCATAACGCTGGGAAAGAACTGCACCCACGGCCTCTGAAGATGCATCCACTTCCAATAGAAAAGGCCTGTCCAAATCTGGTTGACGTAAGACTGGAGCAGAAATAAAAGCCTGTTTTAAAAGCTGGAAGGCAGTCTCTGCCTCAGGTGACCATAGGGCAGGATTAGCGTCTTTACGAGTCAGAGCGGTGATGGGAGCCAATAATGAAGGAGAATCCTTTAATAAAAAGTCTATAGTAGTTGGCGAACCCAAGCAATCTCTGGATGGCTTTCAAGGTTTGAGGTCGGGACCAATCCAAAATTGCCTGCACCTTCTTGGGATCCATTTCAAGACTGGAGCCGGAGATGATGTAACCAAGGAATGGCACACTGGGTACTCCAAAGACACATTTCTCCAATTTGCAGTAAAGGTGGTTCTTTCTTAGATGGGATAATACTTCCTTCACATGTTCATGATGTTTCTCTATAAAAGACGAAAAAATCAGTATATCGTCCAGGTAAACTACAACCGAGACATACAACAAGTCCCGGAAAATGTCATTAACAAAGCCCTGAAACACGGCAGGGGCATTGCACAACCCAAAGGGCATCACAAGGTATTCAAAATGTCCATCTCTAGTATTAACGGCGGTCTTCCATTCATAACCAGCACGAATACGGATAAGATTATAAGCCCCTCTCAAATCCAATTTTGAGAATATGATGGACCCCTTAACTCTGTCGAACAACTCTGTGATCAGTGGAAGAGGATATCGATTCTTGACCACTATATCATTAAGGCCCCTGTAGTCTATACAAGGCCTCAGGCCACCGTCCTTTTTGCCAACGAAAAAGAAGCCAGCTCCAGCAGGAGAGGTGGAAGGACGAATAAATCCTTTCGCTAGATTGGATGTATTCAGACATGGCTTGAGTCTCAGGCAAGGATAGGGGATAGGTGCGACCACGAGGTAGCATCTTGTCAGGCATCAGCTCGATTGGACAATACCACTCTCTGTGAGGAGGTAAGACATTCGCCTGTTGTTCGGAAAAAACGTCAGAGGACATCTGGTACTCCTTGGGAATAGCTGGAGATATTGAAGAAACTGTCTTTCTTACAGGTGGTATCTTGAGAAGACAGGATTTCTGACAGTCAGTTCCCTATGAAAGAATCTGCATAGAACACCAGTCTATCCTGGGATTATGCTGGCGTAACCAGGGTAGTCCTAAAATGATTTCTTGGGAGGCCTCAGGTATCACTAAGAACTTCAAAGACTCCGGGTGGAGTGCCCCAACATGGACTAATACTGGTTGAGTCTCCTTGGTAACCACTCCTTTAGCTAGAGGCTGTCCATCTACAGACGTCAGGGAGATTGCGTGCTTGAGAGATGAACAAGGAATCTGTAGTTTATCGACTAGGCTGGAAGTCATGAAGTTTCCGGCTGCTCCAGAGTCTAATAGAGCAGAGACGAAGACAGGTTTGGGCTTGAGATCCAAAGCTAAGGAAATCTTAAAATCTTTAGTATTTGAGGACGGGCTCATAACTCCTAACTTGATGTCCCCAAGGTCAGTTAGGAACGGGCGTTTCCCGATTTACGGGAGCAGGAGGCCACCAGGTGACCTGAATCTCCGAAGTACAGACAGAGGTTTTTTAGCATCCTTCTCTGACGTTCCTCTTTGGAGAGATGGGTTTGGTTCACCTGCATAGGCTCCTCATCTATAGGAGGATGGGGTGGACGGGTAGGCAAGGGAGGAGTGAATGACTTTTGCCAGGTCAGTTCTGTACTTTTCAGCCTGACGTTCTCTGAAGCATAAGTCAATTTTATTGCAGAGTGAGATCAACTCATTTAAATTGGTGGGAAGCTCACGGGTGATCAGATCATCTTTTAGCCGGTCCGAAAGGCCATGCCAAAAGGCTGAGGTGAGGGCCTCCTCATTCCACTTAAGCTCTGATGCCAAGATTTGAAACTGTATGGCATATTGGCTGACAGGATGGGTTCCTTGTCTCAGGTTCATGATACTGGACGATGCTGACACTGTGCGTCCAGGTACGTCGAAAATCCTCCTGAATGAAGATACAAAGTCTGTATAATTATCCAGCAGCGAGTCTGAATGCTCCCAGAGAGGGGAGGCCCAATCCAAAGCTGAGCCGGACAACAAAGACACAATGTATACCACTTTAGTTCTAGCAGTGGGAAAGTTATCAGGCTGTAAGGTAAAGTGTATATAACACTGATTTAAGAAACCACGACAGAGCTTAGGATTGCCGTCAAATTTGCTTGGCATAGGTAGGTGTAAACGAAGGGATACTCTGGTCCCTGTATTACCAGGCACAGGAGGAGGTGTAGTTGCTGATACCACAGGGGTGGTTAACGAGGTTTGCAGATTATCTTGTCGCTTAGACATCTCTTGTAAAAACTGAGCCATTTCATGCTGCATAGTTTCCTGGTTTTCTAAACGACCAGCAATACAGCGAAATAAGGGGGTCATTCAGACCCACTCGCGAGCGGCAGTACGCTCGCAAGTGGGTCGATGTTCCCCACTGCGCATGCGCACGACGGAGGGAGCTCCGTAGTGCGCATGCGCGAGATCCGGCGAGCGACAGGCTTTCCATCGCTCGGGGTCTCGCACCAAAGGGGGCGTGCTGTCGATGTTGATTGACAGCACGCCCCCTTTGGTGGGCGTGCCTGCCAGACGGAGGCGTTCCCATGGGAACGCCTACCGTCTGAAGCCGGCCCCACTGACATCACTAGTGACATCACTGACATCCCTAGTGGGATGTCAGTGGGAGTGATTTTGGCTCTGATAGAGCCAAAATCACTCCTGGGCTTGCGGCTGGGAAACCCGACCGCAGGGTTTCCCTCGCAAGTCCGATGGTCGCGATGGTCAAGCCCATCGCGACCATCTTGTTACACGCTCGTATATGCTGTGGGTGGTGACCCACAGCTATACGAGCGTCCAGGGGGACGCTCCATTTTAATGGAGGAGGGCCCTGATTCAGAGCGAGCGCTCTGGTCAGAGCGTCCGGCTCTGAATCAGGGCCTAAATCCACTCCAGACTCCTGTTCCATGTCCGGATCTATGGGGCCAGTGCAAACTGTGAGGGTCTGGGTTTGTTGTGGACCCGGGGTGGTGACAAGAGCAGACACAGAAGCAGATTTAAATAAATAAGTGATTTAGCAGACATGGGAATGGCAAAAGAAAAAGTCCAGGTTTAGCACTAAAGTGCATTTGATAACTGTGGTGAAGCAAATGGGAGAATGTCCAGATAGTGACAGGCAGGAAGTGTCCAGTATGCAGGTTTGGTGAGCTGTAATGAAGTGCAGGCAGAGGTAATGAAGTCCAGCTGGAAGTTAGAGTGTGAGGCAAGGTGCAGGGAAATAGCAGGTTCAGGTACTCAGGCAGTGGAAAGGTAAATGGAGGGTGCAGGGTGAGTCCAGCAGGTTTGGAGCAGGCAAGGTAACAGGCTAGTAGCGCTTCCAGGCAGACAGGTAAGGCACAGGTAATCTCTCTCAGCCGCAGCTGGGAAACACGTTGCACTGGCAATGAATGAAGGCTCTGGACCTTCCTAAATACCAGGTGCCACGCTGTGACTGGCTGGAAAGAGCACATGACCCACCAGGATTGGACAGCTTGAATCACATGACCTGAGGCAAGATGGTGGCGCCCATGCCAAACGGAACGGAAACCAGGCCTCAGTGACAATGTGCCTGCACAGAACTACGCGCAGCCAATACCCCTCGCCAAACACCAGCACCGCTGCCCAGGTCCGCCGTCAGGGGGATACTGCCGGGATTGGAGGCCCGGGCCCTGGCTGAAGGAGGGGGGGCCCGCTGGCGCCTGGCCACTTTCGGCACTGCACAGTTTGCAGCCCAAACTAACTGGCGATCAGAAGAAAAGGGGCCCAGCCGCTGCCACCGCTGGTACCGGCCGCCACCCCGGTCCCCATATGGAAGAGGCAACGGGGTCGCTCCTCCACCAACCAACATCCGCCTGCCCTGGGATGTGATAATGTAGGCGCACATGACGTCATTATGTCGCGCCACGCCTCTGGAGGAAGAGCCTGAGGTAGGAGGAGCCGCGGAGAAGCTGGACCAGCGTCTGCAGTGCTGGGGAAGAGACAGAGAAGAAACCGAAGACTTCAAGGAAATAAGGTAAGTGACAAGAAAGGTGTGCACATCGGGCAGACACTAGATCTAATAAGGGGGGGAGTGGGTAAAAAAATTCTGGGCAGAGACTGGATCTAATAACCTGGGGGGGGGGAGCCCTGCCTATTTTGTCAGTCCTGGGCCCCACCAATTCTGATGGCAGCCCTGCCGCTGCCAGAGACCCCTCGCCACAATGACCTCACAGGTAATACCCGGTGACCGCCATGCCGAGAAACACTGGCCGTGACAGTCTATGTCTGTGTGTTAGTATGTATAAAATATATGTGTATGTATGTGTGTATCTATATATGTGTGTGTGTGTCTATATATATATATATATATATAATTATATATCTATCTATATATATATATATGTTAATATATATATATATATATATATATATATATATATATATATATGGGCCCCCACAGGTTTGTTTCCCAGGGGCTCCCACAGAACTTAATCCGACCCTGGCTGGCACAGTCCTTTGTAGCCCCTCCCCCTGCTCAGACTCCACCTCCCTCTTCTGTTCTCCAGCTCTCAGAGGAGTTCCTGCTCTGCACTGCAGTTGTGATTAAAGTATGGGGGGCCCTGAGAGAGGGTGGGCACGTCTTTCAGGTTAATGAGAGAGCAGCTTGGGAAGCCTGTAAAGATGCTGTGCATGGCTTCTTCGCTATAAAAGAGCTGGGACAATGTTGAGATTGTACACAACCTTCTAGATAAGTATCATCAATTAGACTGCAACATGTCACTCTAAAAGGGAAGGTGGGGCGCAATGAGTGTGATCGCTCCTGCCAGCCCGGCACACAGTGTGGGCACTCCCCTGTGTGATCACTTCCCTGTTTCTCCTCAGCCCAGCACACGGCAGAGTAATCTGGGCTGAGGAGACACAGGCTGCTGTCACTGGGAGGTAAGGGTAAGGGGGAGCGGCAGACCCGAGCCCCAGCTCCTCCATCAAGCCTGGGCCCCTGTAATTAGTAACTGCTCCTCCGCCCCCCCTCTCGGTGCTCCTGGCTGTATGTTGTTTCGTTTCGTGTTCTTATTTGCGACTGATTGAATTTGAAACAACTGTTATTTATGTTGTATCAAGAAAATACCAGATTATTTGAAAATTGATTTTGACTATGGCTATATTACCGAAGTACATATAGCGCAAGTAGCGTAGCTCAATTACTGCAGGTAATAAAAACATTCTGAAGCCATATTCATGTTCCTTGACCTCATTTTAGTAAAGTATGACTATTTTTAGAAAGGAAACAAATTAAAAGTATTTCTTTGTTGAACAGTGTAATATTAATAATTCCCTTTGTTGTGTATCAGGTGTTCCCCAAACCTCTTAGACTGTAAGCTCATTGGGGCAGGGCCAGATTCAACGCTTGTTTCATGATGTTGTATGTAATATGTTTATGCCATAATCCCGTCCGTGTGCAGTGCTGTGTAATATGTCAGTACATTATAAATAAAAGATAATAATATAAACTCCTGATTAAAGCTAGGGACACACTGACAGATATATTGGCCGATCAATTGATCGGCCAATATATATCATGCCCGTCGGCCAGTGTGTACCAGCGATAAGTCTGTGAATGACATGTGTGTGTCCATTCTAATGATGGGTACACACTATACAGATATATCTGCAGGTGATGGTCGTTCATACACACTGAACGGCCATCATCTGCTTCTGGACGCTGGTCCTAGTGGCTGGGGGGGTGGGTCAACAGTCTGGTCTGGAGTTGAACGAGTGTGTACCCATTTTAAGTCACGCAGTGTCACATTAGATGAATAATTTGCTATATCCATTGTTTCAAAATTAAAAACTGCAGATAAAATGGAGGGAGATGTATGAAGGGGTAAGGGTGACAGGCCAAATTAGTTATATAGTCCTTATCTGAAGATGTTATTCAGATTCTTTTTCAGAAGACGTTGCTGTTCAGGACCTTATTGGAAGATGTAATTCAAAGTCCTTATCAATAATTGTTATCCAAAGTCTCCTAAATAAAGAAGGAACTACTCAGAGAGTATCAGTCTAGGACAAATGTCACAACAAAATGGCTGCCAGTAGCTGGGCATCCTTTATATAAGGCTGTGACCTGCACTGTGACATCACAATACATACAGGCAGCAGCTAGAGATGGCTGTAGCCACAAAATGGCTGCCAGTAGCTGGGCATCCTTTATATAGGGCTGTGACCTGCAGTGTGACATCACAATACATGCGAGCAGCAGCTAGAGATGGATGTAGCCACAAAATGGCTGCCAGTAGCTGGGCATCCTTTATATAGGGCTGTGACCAGGGGTTGGCTAGTAACTTTCAGCCTGGGGGGCAAACCAGAGCAAGCGGCCCAGCTTTTTTACAGACGAATGCAATTTAAGAAATGGGCATGACAATAATGTTGGGGGGGTGTACCAAGGACTGATGACAAAGTATACTACTACATACCTGATTTTTGAACCTATATGGTACACATAATAATTAAATTTTTTACTTCAACAACATTGAATTTATTACACTGTAAGGCGCTTGTTTTCCACCTTTTGTCAAATATATACTGTGTATATATATATATATGTATATATATATATATATATATATAAATGAAATGGTATGTCATGACGTCACTCACTTTGTCACAGTTCCAGTGCCGGTCAACAAGAGGCTGCTCTCTGCTTGTTTAAAGTTATCTCCAGCCACGAATCAATCATGGCTTGCGGAGCGGAAGTCAATCAGGGGAGGCCGATGCTGGGACTATGACTGTCTCAGCACCGGTCACCAAGCAGCTGCATGTTTAAATTTGGCTCCGGCCACGAGCCAATTATGGTTAACGGACCGGCAGCCAATCAGGAGCGGCCACATGGCACCCTGGCCCAGCCTGCCACTGGCTGTGACCTGCACTGTGACATCACAATACATATAGGTAGCAGCTAGAGATGGCTGTAGCGTAAATCAGCTCTTGGCCCAGATGCCACATTTATATAACACCCGTAAATGTTTGTGAAGGCTGGTGCTTCTTGGGTAACAGAAGAGCTGGAGACTATGCTGGAGATTATGAACAACTTTCTAAAACGGTGTCATCAATTTGGATGGAATATGTCACTCAAAATCCAATTTCTTCACTCTCATCTGGACGACTTCCCTGACAACTGCGGTGCAGCGAGTGACGAGCACAGAAAACGACTCCACCAAGACCAGGAAGATGTCACGGTCAGGGGCAGAACTATGGGAGACAGTGGAGGCGCCTGCCGCCGGGCTCCAGCTCTGAAGGGGCACCTCCTCCTTTGTCCACAACATATTTATCCCACTTAGGGCTGTAATTATGTACCCGGAGTGTACCGTCACGGACGGCCAATATATGGCACCCCTTCCCAGCACCTGAGAACCCACGATACACTAGTGGAGAGCTCCATGTCAGACCATCAGCTGCCACCTTCTTCTATCTATAGCCTGTATGAATACAATCTGCTAAATTCCAGTATCAGCGGCTATGACGGGGGTGGAGGGCACCAAATTACAACTTGCATCTGGGCGTCTGGGATGAACTTACGCCACTGGTCACGGTAGTTGGAACACTTCTCTGCTTGCTGACCAGTGTTGGATATTGACAAGAGATGCCCCAGCAGAGTTCAAGTGACAAGCAAAGAGAACGCGATGAATAGGCCACTATGGGGTCTATTCATTATGATAAAATTATGTTAAGTGATACTTTAGGTTTAAATTTGCCACTTTTTTAAGTAATAAAAAATGGAATTCATTAATATTTTCTTACTAAAGTATCACTTCCGAAAAGCTGCTCCTTTTGCGGAGTCAACTTTTCAGAAGTGTGATACTTTTCCCCGAAAGCTGCGGTGTCTCCTGACTTTTCACACAGCAGCCACCTTCTGCCTGGCATCAGCGCTCCCTGCAAGGTCTGTCAGCCAGTTACCTACTGCTGTGTTGGGGGTGATTCCCGGGAGAGACACAGACAGGAGCCCGCAGAAGACCGGCAGAATGCCCGGGAGAAGGAGGAGTCGGGGAGCTGGGGCAATGTTCTACACACACAGCTGCAGCCCCCCCCTGTACACCTCCGCAGCTGCTATCCGTCTCCCTCCTAACTGCCAACCTCCCCCCCTGCAGAGAGCTACAGGCTCTGCCTGTTCTCCCCCACCTCCGCAGCCTCCCCTGCCCGTCCTCTCCGCTAGCTTAACGCTGAGCACAGGAGGAATGCCTGGAGGTAATGAGTGACTGCAATGGAGCAGGGAGCCACAGGAGGTAAGGAGACACAGCGGGAGGGATCTTTCAGATCCCTCTGCTGCACAAGCTGCCGTTTAAACAGCAGCTACAAGCCATTTAAACGGCAGCTTGTTAATGGTATCGGGGGCCGTACGCCATCTCAGGATGGCGTACAGTAACACTCACAAGTTCAGAAAAAAATGCTTTTTCAGAACTTGATGAGTTACATAATTTCTTTGGAAATTATCGGGGGGGATAATTGTAACCAGGAGATATCTGCGATATCTCCTGTGTTACAGGAATGATGAATGGGGCTGACACTTAATTTATAAAAAAGTAGGTTAAAATGACCTTAAATAAAGGTCAATTATAGGAAAGCCACCTAGTAGGTATGATGAAGGATTTGCAAATATTGCATTCAGTGATGCTCTGGACAATCAAGAATCAAAGCTAAGATCCAATTAGTGTGATTGGAAATCCAAGACAGGAAAAATACTTTGCAAGATTTTAAAGTCACAAGTGAGGAAGACATCCAGCAATCCTGAGTTCCTGATTTAAGAGACTGTTTTGGTCCATGCTGTCAGTAAGGGGACTTTTACTGATGTGTCTACCAAGAAGAGCAGGCCAAAGTCACCTAATATGTTAATGTTTTCTTCAGGGCCGTAGCTAGGGTAGTGCGGCCGGTGCCATCGCACGGGGCACCACAGGTCAGGGGGCGCTGTTTGGGCCTGTTAAATTTCTGTTTATTATCATTCTTGCTTGTAGCTTCCTCTTATTTCATCCCCAGCATCTCCTGGCCTCCCCTATCTCTTCCCTGGCCCTTCCCCATGAAGCCATGGCCCTTTTTTGGGTGCATTATGTCCCTTTGAAAAATGAGGGGGCGCCAATGCTCTTTCTGGCACAGGGCACCAAAAAACTCTAGTTACGGCTCTGGTTTTCTTATGTGCGTAACCCCATTTCCCTTCCAGGTTGCTGCAGAGAAGCTTTAATGAAATGTTTGTTTAACATGGAGAAACTTGTAGAGGGGCTGGGTGTTGAAAGTGTAGTGTGCTACCGTGTTCTTCCAGGGAGATTTTCTGACAAGTCTTGTGCTGGAGTCAAACTTGTATCCGGTGGGCTGGTATGCTGTTCCATTAGCCTGCTAGGCTATTTGGGCTGCATTGAATTCTACTGAAAAAACATTTGTGGTCTTATTTATTTACCATTTAAATTTAGGTTTATTCTACAAAGGTCCCCTTCAGAGTTGTTTGATTACTCATTTATATATGGAATTATCTTATGTATTCTAGATTGATGTGATTGCTGGATTAGTAACATTTTAAATTAAAATAAAATTTAAATCAATTTATTTATTTTGTTGAATTTTGAGTTGGAATCAAACCTGGGTCTCACTGGTTAGTATGCTGTACTATTAGTCCACTGGCCATTTGAGCCATATAGCTTTCTGTTGAAAGTATTCCTGTTCTCATTTGTTTAATACTTAAATGTAAGTTTACTTTCTCAACGATGCCTTAGAATTATATGAATAACTATATTATATGTTTTATATTTTGAATAAATATTTAATATATTGTGATAAGAGATATGTACAGACGATTGTTTTTTTGATGTGTATAATTATAGATTATTAGGTGTTTATCTTTAAGTACACCTGTGGTTTTAATGACACCAATTGGCAACTGTTTATGATTGGCTAGTGATCATTTAAATACCTTACCTGGTTTATACCTGTTTTATCCTCTGATGAAACCGTTAGATTGTGAGAAACGCGTTAAGGGACTCTAAGCAGGAATTCCAATACCACTTTGCTGCAGCGGAGATTGCTTGATGAAAATATGGATGTCTGATTTGATACGTGAATGGCTTTCTCCCTCCCCCGCACTCCGGCTACTAAAGTGTCACTCCCATTAGACATAGCATTGCTGTCACCTCAGGTGGTTACCTGATTCAACCAAACGGGGATTGCTGCACACTGAGGATTTTCCCCTACCGTTGTCACTTCAGCTGGACGCTGTTTTATAATCACGCCAGGTGGCCGCCTCACTCCACCTAACAGGGAGCTTAATACACTGAAGATTTCTCCCACCGCTGCTACTCTGTGATTGTGTCCAGAGATTGACATCTGCGCTGGTGGTGAGCTGATCCTATAGCGGGGAGGACGAGTCTATAAAATAGAGAATACTTCATCTGTATATGTTGATTTAAAATCTGCTTCATGCTTTGTCTTGATTATTTTATTTACTGTTGGGTTCACACTAAAGGCCTCATTCAGACCTGCTCGCAAGCGCTGAGCGCTCACTAGTGGGTCGATGTTGAGGCCCTGCACATGCGCAGCAGCCGCTCACTACAAAAGGGGCGGCTGTCGATGGAAGGAACGCCTGCCATTTGGGGACGGCCCCACTGACATCACTCGTGATGTCAGCGGTGAGCTTCCAGCTCTATTAGAGCCGAAAGCTCACTGGGGCTTGCGGCAGACGAGACCCTACCACAAGGGTCTCGTCGCAAGCCCGCGATGGTCGCGATGGTCTTGACCATCGCGACCATCAACCTGGCCGCTCGCTAAAGCTGTAGGTGGTCACCCACTGCTTAGCGAGCGGCCAGGAGGCCGGCGCTTAACAGAGAAGCGGCCGCCCTCATTCAGAGCGAGCACTCGCATTTTGCGAGCGGTTCTGAATGAGGTCCTAAGATACATGGCATTTAACCCTTTTGGGGTGCCTAGGATACAAGGCGGTAAAATGACTGGTTCACAGTCAAAAAAGGACATTGGCATTTGAAACACATTAAGGCGCAGTCGTTGCTGCCTGGTGATAGAGGCTCGGAGTGATCATAGGTAACTCACAGCTTCGCTGGGTCAGTCTCGCAGACGCACCCAGGCATTAGATGGATTGATGGTTTGCGCTTGTGCAGTGCAACTAAAATTCCAGATTTGGTTCAACTTGTTAATAAAAAAATTAAAATACATTGAAATTTATGGAGTTATTTAGGAAAAAGGACATTATTTAAATTATTTTTTCCCCATTTCATCTCCATCCAGAAGATAAACTTAACAGAACATTTATTGTGGTGGTTGAAGTACTGCAAATCCAAAGCGTAGGGTAATCACCAGGGATAGCGTCGTTATGGCCAACCCCTTGTAGGTATTTAGTGACGTGCAGAGACATCACTTACCTGGGTGACACCTGGTGCAGCACATGGCTGGTCGTAGGTCTTCTGTGCAAGAAATGGGGACATGGCTTAGGGAAAGTCACGCCCCCTTATGTGTGCCGATCTTGGGTGCGTTACCGCCACCCGTTCTCGCCACACAGTGGGTTTTCCCAGCGCTCCTGCAGCTGCTGGGGCAGCCCACAGTCTCTCCCATGCCTCTCTCCGTGTCCTGGCTTCACGGTGACACCATCCGACAGGGTGACACCAAAATAACAGAGCAGCTGTGCTATTATGATGTCGCCCCCTCGGATGGTGTCGCCCGCACCCTTTTACCCTCCTAGTGATGCCAGTGGTGACGTGGAAATATGCCCTATAGCTGGTGAACACCCAGGATTTGTGCACCAGATACAGATTCCTGTCTTCCTGTTTCCAATTTGTATGCTCTATTGAATGTGTGGTAGCACCCCCACATATGATCCTGATATAGAATTACTAATATTTGGGGCCGATTTCGATAATACATATCTTTTAAATTGAATTGTCCTGTGCAACACAAATTATTTCTTTTGTGCTTCGGAAAACCCAGGAAGGCAAGTTAAGGCAGTGGTAAGAGACGTTACAATGGGAAAGAGATCACCGAGACAGACTCTTTACATCAGAACTTTCCCTGCAAGCAATATAAGCTATATAGCTGAGAAAAAAGCCAAGCTGAATAATGCGATAAGCATCGTTAATTATCGGACGAAAACACAAGTAACAAATAGTCCCCAATGTCTGCACAGTCTGCTTAGCTGATCAAAACGGAATCGGTATGTAATCCCGGCTGTCGGGATCCCCCCTGTCAAAATACAGACATCCCGATGGTTGGTATCCCGACAGGGGTCAGGTACGTACACTTACCCTCCCCTCCCCCTTCTCCCCCAAACCCTCTCGTCTTGTAGCCTAACCCTAACCCTCTACACCCCGCACCCTGACCCTCCCCATTAGTGCCTAAACCTAAGTCTTCCCCCTTCTTGCCTAAACCTAACCCTCCCCCCTTAGTGCCTATCCCCCCCAGTGGTGCCTGACCCTAACCCTCCCTCCTAGGGGTGCCTATACCTAACCTCCCCCCAAAAAACTTAACGCTAACCTCGTTATGCTACCTAAATCCAACCCCCCCCCCTCGCTAACAATAAGGGTGCCGCGGACTTACCTCGTTCGGGCTGCCGTCCTCCTGGATTCCGATGTCAGGATTAAGATAGGCGTCGGTATTTTGACACCTATCTTAAGTCCCTTGTCGGGCTTCCCCCATCGGGATTTAGACCATCGTGGCCGCCGGTCTCATAACTACATCATGATCAAAATGGCTACCCTATAATGGGTGCAGTGTGTGTGGGGCACACTAGCCCCTGGGTCCCCAGGTCCAGGGGGGCCCCGCACCGCACACACTGCACCCATATTATTTTAGACTTACCTGTCCGTGGTCCCACGTCGGGTGTCAGCGCTGCTCAGAACATGTTCTGCACATGCGCAGTAGACTCTGGGCACTCTCTCCGGGGAGAGAGAAGGAGGCCCCGCATGGGAAGTACACATGGGCCCCCTCCTCTCTTAAGATGCTCCTGAGCACATTCATCATAAAATTATGCAGAAACTGCTATGTAGTTCTGCTATGCAGTGGCGTTACTAGGGTAGGGCGAGCGGGGCATGTGCCCTGGGTGCCATAGGACAGCGCAGCAGCGATGTGTGTGTTAACCAGCAGCCAATGAGAGTCAGACAGACTCTCATTGGCTGCTGCTGCTGCTGCACACACATCACCACTGTGCGGCGGCAATGTGTGTGTTAACCAGCAGCCAATAAGAGTCAGACAGACTCTCATTGACTACTGCAGCGCCCACTACAAGAGCCGGGCTGGAGCTCACTCATGAGCTCCGCCTTCCGGCTCCTGCAGTGGATAATGGGAGAGAAGTCATGACGTCTCTTCCGTAATGCGGAGCGCGCCAGCCCGGGAGGACTGATGTGCAGCGGCGGGAGCAGTGGCCGGAGAGTGGATTCAGGTAAGTGTATTTATTTTTTTAATTTGTGTGTCTGCACTATGGGGGGGGCACCTCTACTGGGGGTGGGGCACTACTGGGGACTACAACTGGGGGGCTACTACTGGGGGCACTGCATCGGGAGGGGGAGCCTCTACTGGGGACTACTACTGGGGGGGAAACTACTGGGAGCACTATATAAGGGGTTTACTACTAGGGGCACAAGGGAAACTACTACTGGGGACACTATATAATGGGCTTACTACTAGGGGACCACTACTGGGGGCACTAAATAGGGAGGACCACTACAGGGGGAACTTTATAACGGGCATTGGATAGGGGGGATCACTGCTGGGGGCCTGCATAAAGGGGACCACTACTGGGGGCACTTCATGGGGGGGACTACTGCTGGGGGTACTATATAAAGGGCACTGCATTGGGGGTTCCACCAATGGGGGCACTGCATAGGGGGACTACTACTGGGGGCACTATATAAAGGGCACTGCATAAGGGGGACCACTACTGGGGGCACTGCTACTGGGGGCACTATATAAGGGGCACTGCATAAGGGGGTACCACTACTGGGGGCACTACATTGGGAGGACTGCTACTGGGGGCACTATATAAGGGGCACTTCATAAGGGGGACCACTACTGGGGGCACTTCATAGGGGTGACCAGAGTGACGATAAAGGGGTGTGTGTCATGTTGACACACCTAATTTTTAAGTGACCATGCCCATTATTCACAGTGCGCGAGCCTTCGGGCGCTCCATTTTTAAATTTGCCCTGGGCTCCAAATACATTAGTTACACCACTGCTGCTATGTGCTAAGAAATTCCTGCTATGTGCTTACAGGACGATTTCACAGAAATCTCCTGCAAAAGGCTCATTAGTGCTGCAGACTGCAGTCCCCATGATTATCAATGGCGACTATAGTCTGACCCCCTATGTATCAAGCTCTGCAAAGCAAAGCTTTTCAAAGTTTGGTCCCGTAAACCGCTTTATGCCTTAAGAGGCATATTCGCAGGAGATGGATCTTAGGGTCCCTCTCCCGCAGCCTCTGGCCAGCTACCGATTCTGACACTGAGCACATGCGCAGTGTCAGATTCCCCTGGAGGAGTCTTTCACAAATGTGTAAGACTCCTCCAATATGCCGGGGATGTAACTCACAGGAATAGAGGATATTGGTACAGCTACAGTTAGTCCGGCAAGCTACAGTTAGTACATAAGTCATGATTAGCTGGTCCCCAGATACCTCAATCTGAAACCACTGTCCATGATTAATGGTTATGTCAGCACTTACGGTGAATAACAAGATTCAGCTGCCACCATCAAGGGTTAATGGGAAGTAGCCCTTAGATTCTACTTTCACATAATTATTAATTTTCAAACAATAATATCACACATATGTATGTAGCATGGACCTTAGCAATCCTACAGGCGTATAGGTACATCTGAAATGGGCTGTCAAGACAAACTATTTCATCAAAGCCTTTCGGCTCACATTTTAACTTGCTGTTAGATGCTCCTTCCTCCCTGCCTATCCCATCTGTGTCACCCCTGTTTGTCTGTCCCTCCCCCTTAGAATGTAAGCTCCTATGAGCAGGGCCCTCTACCCTCTTGTGCTTCTCCTTACTCTACCTTCATCTACTTCTTATTCTCTACGAGGGCACCGAACACTTGATTGCTTTGCATTGTTGCTTATCTGGGTGTTATGGTTGCGAATGTAATATTATCCATGTCCTGTATTGTATTGTATTGTACTGTAAGTCACTGTAAATCAATCTATTTGTTTATGTACTGTGTAAGGTGCTGCGGAACACTTGTGGTGCCATAGAAATAATCGATAATAATAATAATAATAATAATAATAAAAGCATGCTAAGATTAAGGGTTTTAATCTGAGTACAAAACTTAATCAATGCATCACATAAAATAAATGATTAAATAAAGGACACATAGATTAATATGCAAAACCATTTCAAGAAATGAAAAGGAATAAAAACAGAACAACTCACTTAAGAAATATGAAAGTCCTGCCGTGTGGAGATCACATGGACCAATCTAGTTTGCACAGACTTCTCCAAACAACCATGGCTAACTGAGATACCTCTGTATGCTATGGAGGGGGTTTCCTAGCCCCCACCACCTAGTTAACTCTCTCAGTGCCAAATGCTAATGAATTCTGTGACTTACACCCCTTCTTCTGTCAGAATGGCACAGGGCAGTTTTTCACATAGTTACAGAGATATTTGAAGTGTCCTGTGGCTGCTACCCAGGAGCTAGGATCCAGATACATCAAGGGCTCAGCGGTCATAAACCTCATTCTACCCATAATCCCCTCTGCTGCATAGACTTGGGTTATCTTTAGGGCCTAGTCGCTGGCATCCATTTTGATACATTTCACAGGACTGTTTTACACACTGAACAAACGGAGGGCAATAGAAGTTAGAACACAGTTGGTTTATACACACAAAGTTCATGAAATATAATATCCGGTGATTACTTCTGGGCCTACTCACAACAACATAGCTCTAAAGAGTTCCAGCTTGGTGGCAGGAAGCCTGGTACTGACTGTTCAGGAGTCCATCTGCCCAGGAAGTCTTATGCACAGAGGGAAAACACTCCCTCCTGACCGCTAGGGACCATATTAAACTCTCTAGCTAAGTACACATGCATCTGTTAATGGGTGAGAGCTGGCAGGCACTAGGACCTGCCGAGGCTCTTTCCTGTAGGTCTGACCTCCGACATGTGCAACGGTGCATGTGCGCCTTTACAGTGCGTCTTTCCACGTGGTTCAGTTTCTTCTGTGGACTAACTGCAACTCGCACATCCACTGCACATCCAGCCCAGAACCCCAGCACCCTGCTAATAGGTTCTGGGCAATTAGTAAAAGTTGACAGCAGAGGCACTTAATCAGTGGTCTAAAAGGTGAAACAATGCAGCAGTCACAATGAAAGAGGGTTGTGCATATTCCCACATAAAATATATAAAATATCAAAAGCTTGTCTGCGCCGAATATTCACCTAAAACACAGAATAGTCCCAAATACTCACTTAAAAACTTATGTTTAAAATATATTTTGTATTCATAAAAAGTGCGTTGCACACAGGATTATTAACTACACATCATTTAATGGAATAAAATAAAACTAGATAAAAATTACACAAATGGGCAGCAATAAATATGACATTTTGAACAGCTAAAATCACATAGATGTCATATAAAAAGCAATAAAACAGTATTTGATCTGACATTATAAGCCCATTAGTCTGGAATACGGGACTCTAGGAGTTTGTCTGCAAAAATCTATTGAGCTATTTATTTGCAGGTTTTCGGAAGGTTGTCAGCTAGTTAATCCCAAACCTCCCAACTTGCGCTTTTTGTGCAACAGTCCCAATTTGTGGCCTTTGAGAGGGGCAGAGTTGTGTCCAATAGAGGGTATTACTGGGTAAATACTAATGGTTTGTGCAGTTTGTGGCTGCGATTTGGATGGATCAGGAGTAGGGCTTATTATTCACAACTTAATGATGATGAATTTAATGAAAGTAACTGGCATTTCAATGTACAAAAATTACGAAGAAGAAAAAACTTTTTTGCCTTCCGCCCACAAAAAGTGTAGCTTTTTAAAAATGTAGCCTATAAGCTACAATGGCTAACGTCATGTTGAGGTCATGTTTGCTGACATTTTGGCTGCCCCATCCGGGAGGTTGGCCCCTCCGCTGCCGTGGTGTTTGAGTTATGGTGCTGGGGGGGTCCGGTGATGGTGCATGTGGGGGAGGACTGGGGTAGGCGGCTGGCCAAGAGACTTGTCCACCTTTCCGAGTGACCAGGAGAGCCATCCGATTTTCGGGAAGGTAGGCATGTACTGTATGCTTCAGATGGCATTAGCGCGGTTGGGGAGGGGGGGGTTGAGGGGAGCATAGCAAAGCAGTGGGTAAGCAAAGCTAGAACAGATGGCATGCACACAGCATCGATTCGCTAGTGTAGGGAGAGCCTGGGGGCTACCTGCAGGGAGGGGTGTTTAGGCTTAGGCACCACCGGTGGGGAGGTTAGGGTTATGCACCGCCAAGGGAGGGTTAGGTTCAGGGTGCGGAAAGGAGGGGTTAGGTTTAGGCACCACCAAGGGAAGGTTAGGGTTAGGCACCACCGGGGAACGGTTAGGGGGAGAGATGGGGAGGATTAGGCTACTTTCCAACCCCTGTTGGGATGTTCACCATCGGGATGCCGCTGTCAGTCTTTTGGCTGCCGGCATCCCTTCCGCCGGTAAATCATGCAGATTCCAAATGTACATACTAATAGGTTAATTGAGTGTGTGCATGTATGTGCTTGTGCAGTAGAGGAAATCCTGGTGCCACCATTAGACCTACTAGGTCCACAAGGTTCAGGGGTACATAGACAGAATGAGGGACACAATGTCCCCTATTTACCAGGTCACAGTGCAGGATGGGAGACCAGCTGACCGCAGCCCCAGAGGGAGAACATCATTGGAGCAGCGATGACCTGAACGGAGGTACGTAAAAGTAAGGGGGGTCACGGGAGCTCTAAACAGACCACAAGCTGATCACTGCAACAAAAAAAAAAAAAATAGTGAAATAAAAACTTACCTGAGTCCAGGGCCATGGTCTCCCAGCTCCCTCCTGTGATCCCCCCTTACTTTTACTTACCTCCGGTCAGGTCATCGCTGCTCCGGTGATGTCCTCCCTCTGGGGCTCCGGTCAGCTGGTCTCCCATCCTGCACTGTGACCCGGTCAGCTGTTTAATGCAGCAGCTTACCAGGGTCACAGTGCAGGAGCTGGGAGACCATGGCCCTGGACTCAGGTAAGTTTTTATTTCGCTATTTTTTTTTTTTATGCAGTGATCAGCTTGTGGTCTGTTTAGACCACACAGCTGCTCACTGGGGCCGGATCCGGGCTCTGGTCTGTCAGTTAGAGCAGAGCAGGAGTCCGGCAACAGAGGGAAAGCCTGGATAACACCACCTCCAGGTGGCGTTATTATCACAGGGCTTCCCCTGGTATTTTTCCACATTTTATTTTTAGTAAATCTCAAGTAGATCGCATTTCCATTACAGTTAATTGCAATGGGAAATGCGATCTGTTTACTAAAAATATGTGATAATTAGGGCTTGGAGTTGAATTTTACAAATTCTACTCCAATTGCCCTTTAGTGAATTTAGGGGGAACTAAAATAATGTGAAATGGGTGTGAAAACTCCTCCCACACCACACACTGGCCACTGATTTGAAATGAACGGACAACCCTGAGGTCATGAGCTCAATTGCTAACCAATGCACTATATATGTGGAGTTTGTATGGTCGCCCCATGCTTGGTGGATTTCCTCCAGATGCTCCGGTTCCCTTCCACACTCCAATAACCTACTGGTAGGTTCACTGGCTTTTGGCACAAAACATGACCCTAGTGTGTATGTGTGATATAGATTACATAGATTGTAAGCTCCACAGCTGCAGGGACTGATGCGAATGATTGAAATACTCTCTGTAAAAGCGTTGCGTAATATGTGTGTGTTATATAAATAATCGAAAATAAAAGTAATGATTAAACATTCTCTGTGAAGCACAAGTAGGTGCTATATAAATCAAGGATGTTTATAATAAAAGTATAGAGTAACAGACTAGAAATAGTCTGTGTATTATACCTGATCAGTATATAAAAGGTCTCCTTATATCTGTATGACTTTATGTAAATTCAGTTAATTCTGGAAATATATTGCGCTCCTGTTCTAGCACAGTGAAGGCTGCACTAGATACAATAGAGGTATAATAATGTACAGTGTTTCAGCACCATAAAGGCATTGAAATCAAAGGCTCCTTTCTAAGCATTGCCAGAATGAAAGGAGCCGAACATTCAAGGACACAGAGACTGAGGAATGAGTCTCCAAACACCTCCTCATATACCGTATTGTCAGTATAGGGACAATGGCTAACGTACATTTACATGTAGACTTTATTCCTACTTACTTAACTATAGTAACATGTTATTCAGCACAAATAAGCCTTTATTCTCTGCGTATTTCTGGTTTTATGTTATTAACTCCTTCCTCCTAGCAGATGATATTAAACATCCACAATAAGAGAATCATATATTTTACTTAACACTTGGAAAGTGTCATAAAATATGTCAGACACCAGTGCACACTGCCATATACTGACACCAGACATGTTGGGGGTCTAGCGAGGAAGACGGGATTTGTTTTGTTTGTTTCCTGGATTACATGTAAAATCTACACCAAAAAAAACATCAACATATTTTTCAAAACTTAATAAAGAGTCCGTATCATTCCTAATGTTTTGGCCCTGCTGATTGTGCACTAGAAACCATTGCGCAGGGCGGCACTGGCGGGCGGAATCTGAAACATTAGCACAAGTACACCTATAGTACACTTTCGGCGACCCCTGCAAACTACATTTGCGCACTCCTACAATTATGTCCTCTTGACATGGATCTTTACAATGTTTCATATTGTAAACATTATGCCACACAGTAGTATCCTTTATTCAAGTTACGCCACACAATAGTACCCCTTTTACACATTATGTCACTGTGACAGAGTGGGTCTCACCCACATTCTGAGGAAAGGGTTAACCTCCCTGTAGCTAGGGAGGAGCCACACCCTTACCCCAAATAAGACTAGCTTAGGTATAAAAATATGTTAAGTTTAGTTAGTCAGTGGTAATGTGAGGGAGAGGTTGCAGCTTTCTCTATGCTGGACAATCTGAACCATGACTGTGCTGGGAATACTCTGCTTGTTTGAACTGCTATCCAATGTAAGATGTATTATTGTTCCTAAACTGTGTTTGCCTTATATAAGAAGCCATTAACTGGTTCTGCCTTTTCAAGTAGGAATAAAAAGCTTACCTGTTTGCATCATCTCAGTCTCCCATTGGTCATCTGAACCTGCTACATTGTGGTGTCAGAAGTGGGATAAAGTGGTTCCTGTGCCAGGGATCCTAAAGAGACGACCATGGAAGCCATTTTGCAACAGATGTTGGACTTCTTTAAACAGCAGCAAGCAGTGGTAACTGCTGCAGTACTTCCCAAAATTCAGGCCTTGGATGATGTGGAGGCCCTTCTTACCACTTTTGAAAGGGTTACTACATTGCAAGCATGGCCCAAAGATTCCTGAGCCATACGGATTGCTAACAGGGGAGGCCCAAGCTGCATACGCCGCCCTCTCCCTGGAAGATGCAAAAATATATCTATCCAGAAGCATACCGACGGAAATTCAGGTCTGTGCCTATGATCCTGATGGAAGGCCACGCATCCTGGCACAGAAACTGGCTGACCTTGCAGTTAAGTGGCTGTCATTCCCCCTCGGCTGGTAGAGTTGGTCACTCTTGAACAGTTTGTTGCACTCCTCCCTGCCAAAGTTGCTCGCTGGGTCCAGTAGCATCGAGTTGAGAATTTGGATTATGCTCTCCAGCTAGTGGAAAATGCACTCTTCTGCCTAGAATTCAGGTTCGTGTGCAAGTTGGTAATAGACTGGTTGAGGGCTTGGTGGACTCTGGATCTGCTACTACCCTGATACAAAGGGTTTTGTTGTGTCCCAAGTTTATGTTGTCCCCCCGAACTAGTCCGCTTCTGTTGTGTGCATGGAGATGTTCAGGCCTTTCCTGTTGCCATGGTCCCTTTGATAATCAGGATAAAGACTGCCAAACTACATGTGGTTGTGTGTCCTTGATTACCAGCCTCTGTGCTAATAGGTCGTGACTGACCTCACTTCCAGGCTCTTGTTCTGCCAGGAGAACAGGTGCCTGCAGCAGCTCTTGGAGAGACATTTCCCTTCTTCCCTGATTTGTTTCTGTCTCGGGTAAAGGCTCCTAAATCTAAGAAACAAAGGAGAAGGGATCACAGAGACTGGCTTGCTCGTGATGTTTTGTTGGGACAAAAGGTCTTTTCCCATAATGCTACTGCATGCAATATGCCTGTAAATGTTGATGTTCCTGTTCATGTCAATGTATCTGATTCTGATGAACCTGTCCTTACTAATGTGCCTATGCATGCTGATGTCCATGATAATGCTGAGAGGTCTAGGATCACTGTGTCTAGCAGCCCGCCTAATCCTCGTGACTCGGGGAATAATGCTGAGGTTCAATTAAGTAGTATTAATGAAGAAGTATTAACATTTCCCCTTGTGCCTCAACCTGATTTAAGAAAGGCCCAATGGGAAGATCCTGCTTTAAAACGGGCCTTTGAAAGGGTTCATTCAGTGGTTGGTGTCCTCTTGTCACATGTAACAGAAGTAAAATATCCTCATTTTGTGTTGCTTAAAGAGGTTTTATATCAACTAGACAAGCACAAACAAACTGGAGAGGTGATACGACAGTTGGTGGTCCCGGGATCTTTCAGAAAGCAGGTTCTGGTTTTAGCCCATGCAGTTCCTTGGGGTGGTCATTTGGGATGGGATAAGACAGTGGACAGAATAACCTCTCGGTTCTATTGGTCAGGTGTTTATGCTGAGGTCTCTGTTCTGTTCCACTTGTTCAGAGTGTCAAAAGACAACAGTAAACCGACCGTCTCCTGCCCTGCTGATACCTCGTCCAAGTGTAGGGGTCCCCTTTGAAAAAATAGGCGTTGATTTAGTGGGTCCATCTAAAGGCTATAAATTTATTTTAGTTGTGGTTGACTATGCCACCCGTTATCCGGAGGCATTTCCCTTAAGAGTCGCTACAGCTAAACAGGTAGCGACTAAGTTATTTGAGCTGTTTTCACGGGTTGGATTACCTAAAGAAATTCTTGCCGACCAAGGGACAAACTTTATGTCTAAGTTAATGCAGGAGGTGTTAAAGTTGTTAAAAATTAAATCTGCCAGAACCTCAGTATATAATCCCCAAACGGATGGCTTAGTCAAAAGATTCAACCATACACTAAAGTCTATGTTAAAGAAGTTTATAGAGACCGAAAAAAGGTGGGATGAGCTTCTACCCTATTTGTTATTTGCAATCAGAGAAGTGCCCCAGGTTTCTAATGTCTTTGCACCTTTTGAGCTTCTTTATGGGAGGAAGCCACGGGGTGTTCTCGACCTTCTGCGGGAAGCATGGGAAGAACAACCAATAGAGGGCGGAAGCATCCCTCAATATGTGGTCCAGATGCGTAATCGCATAGACTTACTAGGTAAATCGGCCAGGGAAAATTTGGTAAATGCACAGGAGACTCAAAAACTTCTCTATAACCGTAATGCTTGAATTCGAGTTTTTTCACCTAGGGATAAAGTTATTTTGTTCTTACCTACTCGGGTAAGTAAATTACTAGCAAAGTGGCAAGGACCATTTGAAGTAATTAGAAATGTTGGTGAAGTAAATTATGAAGTCTCTCAACCTGTCTCCCGTAGAGGTAGGCAGCTTTACCATGTTAACCTGTTGAAAGCATGGAAGGATCAAGAGGTGTTTTTTGTAGGAAATAGCCATAGTGACCTTGGTCCACAGATTCCTCAGTTAGGGGTAATTGAGGAGTCGTCTAGCGACTGGTGTAGTCCCATTGTCTTGGTCCCAAAACCAGATGGTTCTACAAAATTCTGCATAGACTTCCACAAAGTTAAAGCAGTGTCCAAATTTGATGCCTATACAATACCAAGGGTCGATGACCTGCTTGATAGGTTAGGTTCGGCCAGATATATTTCTACCCTTGATCTTATGAAAGATATTGCCAAATTGAGCTGACAGCCTAAGCTATGAAGTAATTGCTTTTTCTACTCTTGGGCCTCTTTCAGTGGTAAACAATACCTTTTGGCTTGCATGGTGCCCTGGCCTCTTTTCAGAGGGTAATGGACCTGGTGCTTTGTCCTCATCAGAATGATACTGCAGCATGCTTGGATGATATTGTCATACATAGTCATCATTCGTATGCCTATATTAATAGGCTTGTTCTTCAGTCTTTAAGAGAGGCAGGTTTAACTGTTAATTTGAAGAAATGTCTTCTAGGTAAAAATGAAACCAAGTACTTAGGGTATGTGGTGGGCAGTGGGTGTTTGAAGGCCCTTGTGAGTAAGGTACGGGCACTAGCTGATGCCCCAGTTCCAACTATCAATAAAGAGTTAAGGTCCTACTTGGGTTTAGCAGGCTATTACAGGAGGTTTTTGCCTCAGTTTTCTATCTTAGCGGCTCCCTTAACAGATCATTTGAAAAATTCTTCTCAAAATAAATTTGAACGGTCTAGGGACTGTCAGTCTGTGTTCACCAGAATGAAACATCTTTTGTGTAAAGGCCCGGTTTTAAAGTCTCCAGATTTTACCAAGCTTTTTGTCGTACAAACAGACTCCTCAGATGTGGGTTTGGGGGTAGTGTTGTGTCAGGAGTTTGATGGCATTGTACCCCTGATTCTATATCTTAGTAGAAAGTTGTTCCCACAAGATACTAGGGGCCTGATTCAGAGCCACTCGTAAGTGGCAGCTCGTTCGCTCTGAGCGATGTTTGCCCAACTGCGCATGCGTACGGATAGTTATACGCATGCGCGAACCAATCAGTGCGGCCGAAATTCATGTGCTCGCAAAATAGCGAATGCCAGCTAATATGAGTGACAGGATGAGGCGTTTGTGGGTGGTAACAGGGGAAGGTGCTTGAAAACGGGGAGTGGCGATCCGATCGCAGGCGTGCTTAAAGGTCAAAACGGGCGTTTTATGGGTGTGCATATTTAAAACAGCAGCGTCACTGACCACGTCACTGGGTTATTTTATAGCCAGAACTGCTCGCAAAATTGTGGTAGCAAAAACCAACCACAAGAATAGCGAGCAGTTCATACGCTGTTCGATGTACTCGATTAATCTAATAAATAGCGGACATGATGTAGGATGCGAGCGGACAGGGGGCATAGTTTCCCAAAAAACGACCGCAAGTTTTGTTCGCTCGTTCAGACCAAGAGGCGTGAACAGACCTCAAACAGCGAACGGTTCATTTGAATAGCCACCCCTATTTTCTGGACGAGCGAGCGCAAATAGCGACCGGCTCTGAATCAGGCCCTAGGTATTCTATAATAGAAAAAGAATGCCTCGCTATAAAATGGGCTCTTGAGCCATTGAGATTATCTTTGTGGGGCCAGGTTTACTGTGGTTACTGATCATACACCGTTAAAATGGTTAGTCTATGAAAGATTTTAACGCAAGACTGACAAGGTGGTACCTGGCTCTCAAGCCTTTTTTTTTTTAAGTCCGACACATACCGGGATGTCCACCTATGGTGTTTTGTCCTGAACTGGCTGGAGAGTCTGGCTTCTGCCGTGGGCGATTTAGGTTCGTCCTTTAACGAGGGAGGTATGTGACAGAGTGGGGACCACACCCTTACCTCAATTAAGACCAGCTAAGGTATAAAAACCTGTTAAGTTTAGGTAGTTAGTGGAAATGTGAGGGAGAGGTTGCACCTTTACCAGCTCTCCCTATGCTGTACACTCTGAACCATGACTGTGCTGGGAATACTCTGCTTGTTTGAACTGCTGTCTCACGTAAGCTGTATTATTGTTCCTGAACTGTGTTTGCCTTATGTAAGGAGTCATTACACTGGCTCTGTCTTTTCAAGCCTGGAATAAAAAGCTTACCCGTTTGCATCATCTCAGTCTCCCATTGGTCGTCTGAACTTACCCACTGCAGCCACACAGTAGTATCGTTTATTCAAGTTACGGCACACAATATACACATTACACCATACAGTAGAACCCCTTATACACATTACGTCACACAGTAGAACCCCTTATACACATTGCACCAGACACTAGAGCCCCTTATACACATTACACCACACAGTAGAGCCCCTTATTCACATCACGCCACACAGTAGAGCCCCTTATTCACATTATACCACACAGTATTACCCCTTATGCACGTTTTGCCACTCAGTATTACCCCTTATGCACGTTTTGCCACACAGTAGTGCCTCTCCCTCAGCCTTCCAGGAGACTGGATGTGCCCTCTGAGACTCCCAGACATAAGAATCCTGAAGAGTTCAACAGGTACCCTATACCACCACTGCTATAACTAAGGGGCAAAGTGCCACTAACCACCGGGGCATACACCATATCTGCCACAAGGCACACAACACCCAACAATACCCTTATGCACCAGGCTGCTCCAGCATTGTTATTGTACCTGTTTAGCCCTGTGTCTGGATGTACTAAGGGCAAAAATGCAGTCAAACCCCTGAAAACTGCATTTTCAGGGGTTTGACTGCATTTCTCATATGTACTAAGCTGCGATGAATTCCGGAACTTCAACCCAGTGGATGATGCCATCTTTAGATGGCATTACCCAATAGAAGCCTATGGGCTTCTTTCCGCATCCTGCACTGAGAGGGGTCCAATCAGATCCTTCTCTGTGTGCTTGGCAGCACGTGCGTCATTCTGTGCATACACCGAGGGATGCCAGAGGGACTTTTGGGTCATAAACCCAGAAGTCCCTCTATCGCAGAGGACAGCTCTTAACAGGAGAGCTATCCTTTGCGATTTTCTAGGTACATACTGGTGATATTATCGCCGGAATGTACCCGATAATTGGCAGAATCAGGGTTGCAATGCTTAGTACATCCCGCCCTATGCCACTTTGTTGTTCTACCAGGTCAAATAAATCTGAAACCTGGTTGAGCTGTGCCATGTGTGGACTATTCGCCACCGGGATCTCTCCAACCCAAAGGCCCAGCCTTCCTCAGCATGTCAGCACCAGGGCACCAAATGTTACAGCTGTGAATACAGCAATTAAAAAATACAAATAAACATTGCTATATATGAGGTCTAAGGAAAAATGTTCCTTTGTCTACCAATACGTAATTTTACCGACAAACAGATACTCCATCATTTTACTTATACCTGTGTACAGATACTGCTGACAAGCATAACTTAAAAATGCCAACTGGCAACACAGATCCATAACTTTTTCTCACTACAGCCATCACCGACCAATAATAAGAATTTCTGCTGCTACCTGTGCCAACCAGATGGGACCTGGACTTAGACTGTGAATCCTGCGTGTCTGCCTACTGTGCCGTCCCGGGAAAAGGACTCCGCTCATCTCTTTTCTGAGAAAATTGCGGACTCCGGGAAGCGTTATTGGTCTACTCACTGCCAGGGTGATACAATAATACATCATGAAGAAAAACATTTTTCTTATCACCACAACGAGGACTAAAATGCATTGATTTAATAAAGATCAAAGTAGTGTTTCTGCAATCCTTGTGCCTCACGCCTGCGGATTTCACCTAGCACCATGGCGGCAGACCCCCCAATAAAATCCGCCACTTCAGTGAGCCAGTTGCGGTCTGTGACTGCACTGGCTACACTGTGACTGGAAGTGGACTCCTATTGGAAGTGCTACCTGTCAGTCACACACAGGACAGGCAGCCCTGTTTTCTCCGGGATCGGTATGATTTACCGCCGGCCACGGTTCAAATCCCGACATCGGAAGCCCGGCAGGGGTGAAACTAAAAAAGGTAAGTACAGCTAAAAAAGGTAAGTACCCCTAACCCTCCCTTAGGGGTGCCTAAAGGAAAGTATAAACTAACCTAACCCCCCATAACCCTCCTTTAGGGGTGCCTAACCATAACCTACCCCCCCAAGTGCCTAACCCTGACCCCCCTCTAAGTGCCTAAACCTAACCCCCCCTTCCCCGCTGCCTAAACCTAAGTCTCCCGGGGGGGTGCCTAACCCTAACCTCAACCTGGAGGTGACTAACCCTAACCCCCCTTCCCCTAGCCTAAACCTAACCCTCCCTGGGCAGTGCCTAACCCTAAGTCCCCCCCCGGGAGCCCCTAACCTAACCCTCCCCCCGCGGCTGTCAGCGCCCGGCGCCCGGCTTACCTTCGATCAGGATGCCGGGCTTCCGGCGTAGGTAAAATGACAGGCGCCAGGATCTCGACACCTGTCATTTAACCCTTGCCGGCATTAGGCAGTCGGGATTCCATCCGTCAACTTCCTGACTGCTTCCCGTTTTCTCCCCCTGGGACTGCCAGTCTGGGCTGCGATTAGCAGACGGTGGCTTCCAGTGGAAACCGCTGCTCTGCCTTTCCGGGCTGTGCTACACGGCTTCTAGGGGCTGTAGCCGATGCAGACCCTAGAAGCCGTTGTTATGCACATGCGCGGCGCAAACGCCGCTTCTGCACATGCACCGGTCCCGCCGCCTGCCAGGTCTACTGTGCAGGCACCAGGACCCAGCCGGGTGGCCGGCCCAGCAGTGATAGCCCCTCTCGTGCAAGTGTAGGAGCCGCTGCTGGATGTCAGTATATCATTAATTGACAGGCTGCATTCTCCTGAATATTGGTACAGCCCACAAAATGTCCGCCTCCACAGTGTGTGTGGAGGCGGACATATTGTCAATAATAATGTGACACATGCTGCTTACTTGCCAAGTGGTACCTACTAAATAAATGCAATTTTTGTTTTCCCCAAGCCTCACTGTAAGGAGAGGGCAAGGTAGATTATTTTGCTGCCCTGGAAGCTGGGAGAAGATATAAAGGATTCTGCAGCCTATTTCAAGATGACATTGCTGAGGTGAAATACGTCCTACAAATGTCCTGTGAGCGTTGTGTCAGGCGTAATATGCTCAGATGGGCTTGTCCCAGCTAGAAATGTCTGTTATGGTAGTAATCACTGCAAAATGGGTCATATTTCCTGGGTATTGCTAGAAAGCAGGGTACTTTTACAGTAAATAGGAATGCACCGGATTAACACTTTCACTACCAGGGCACTGTGCTGATTTGGCTCCTCAGGCCAATATGTACTAATAAAATCAAATGCAGGGGGAGTAATGTGTTAATGACTCGGTCTGCAGGCAGAATTTCTTACTTGCACTGATTGAACATGATTAATGAATATTTTAGATGGGGTGTATGAGATAGGAATGGCGGAGCATGGACAAACATGGATCAGATACAAGCCAATACATACCGTTCGGGTACCGAGGCAAAGGCGTGCACGCCACCCCTTGGGACGTGAGCAATGCTACAAGCACCACGGCAGGTGAATGGGACCATCCGGCCAAGTCGGGACAAAGAATTCACGATCAGGATGATCCCCAAATTGGGACTGTCCAGCCTAAATCAGGACCGTGAGGATGTATGCCAGTATATGTCAGGAGGGGAGATGTATCAAGCCTTGGGGAGAGATAAAGTGCAGTAGTTTCCCACAGCAACCAATCAGCATCTAAATGTAATTTCAAAGACTGCCCTAGATAAATGGTGCCTAGAAACTGATTGGTTGCTTTGCAAAACTTTTCCACTTTATCTCTTTCCAAGGCTTGTGCGTGACTGGCCGATGTGCTCCGATGTATACGCAGGCCTGCGAGGTATTACGGATGTGAGAGCAGCAGTGGGCGTGTCTATGCCGGCTGAGCTGTGGCAGGCCTTAGCATATTTTCGCAGCTTCATTGCGTGCGATTACGCAGCTGCGATCGCAATTTGCGATCCATGCTGAATCAGGCCCCCATGAGCCGGTTCTTTTCACTAACTTCCCACAAGGCTTACACTCCAATATGTAACCCCCCTTTTTACCACTAAAGGGTCACCAGGTTACTAACACCTCTATTACTCCTAATGTACCCACCCTTAACCTCTCTCTAAATGGTGTACCATTATTTTATCAGTGCCTCCACCCAAGTATTGGTTGTCGGCAAGGGTCTACTTGGGAAAACCCATAGAATATATATAGGACTTGCCTATGTAAGCCCAAGGATACACTCAAGTATTAATATTACTCCCTATAGTGTAGTGTGTAGAAGGGGCATGTTAGTTGAAAACAATATTATAACACAAAGACATCTGTTCCTTATACTTTTTGTATGCTTGCATCACTCCTCCAGGTAAGTAAACACAATTACATATAGATATAATGTTCTTTATATTGACGAAATTCCAAGTAAATAAGAACATACATTCATCTCATTATATGGCATAACAGTGTACTGTGTTGTATATTGACATACATATGTTTATCTGAACAATGCAGTAACATCATGCATAAATAATAACAATATATCAATATAGATTTCCTCCTAAATACTAAGTTCTAAAAGTCCGGTTGCAGTTCCTGTGGATCTCTGCTATCAGAAGCCAAAACTGAATAGTTACTTTACTGTGTGATCAAATGTCAATATACCAGTTTTCAGCTTTGTCTGAATAAGTGCAGTAAACTGTTCTCTCCCCCAACTCTTTAGTCAGTCTGGTATTAATGAGAGAGTATTAGAGATATAGTACATGAGGCTAGTAACTGCAGGTAACACGGCTGCTATTGGTGTGACTGCACAGCTCTCTATCACTATACCGCAGCTGTATGTGTACAGTACATGAGGCTAGTAACTGCAGGTAACACGGCTGCTATTGGTGTGACTGCACAGCTCTCTATCACTATACCGCAGCTGTATGTGTACAGTACATGAGGCTAGTAACTGCAGGTAACACGGCTGCTATTGGTGTGACTGCACAGCTCTCTCACTATACCGTAGCTGTATGTGTACAGTACATGAGGCTAGTAACTGCAGGTAACACGGCCTGCTATTGTTGTGACTGCCCAGCTCTCTCACTATACCGTAGCTGTATGTGTACAGTACATGAGGCTAGTAACTGCAGGTAACACGGCCTGCTATTGGTGTGACTGCACAGCTCTTTCACTATACCGTAGCTGTATGTGTACAGTACATGAGGCTAGTAACTGCAGGTAACACGGCTGCTATTGGTGTGACTGCACAGCTCTCTCACTATACCGCAGCTGTATGTGTACAGTACATGAGGCTAGTAACTGCAGGTAACACGGCTGCTATTGGTGTGACTGCCCAGCTCTCTCACTATACCGTAGCTGTATGTGTACAGTACATGAGGCTAGTAACTGCAGGTAACACGGCTGCTATTGGTGTGACTGCCCAGCTCTCTCACTATACCGCAGCTGTATGTGTACAGTACATGAGGCTAGTAACTGCAGGTAACACGGCCTGCTATTGGTGTGACTGCACAGCTCTCTCACAATACCGCAGCTGTATGTGTACAGTACATGAGGCTAGTAACTGCAGGTAACACGGCTGCTATTGGTGTGACTGCCCAGCTCTCTCACTATACCGTAGCTGTATGTGTACAGTACATGAGGCTAGTAACTGCAGGTAACACGGCCTGCTATTGGTGTGACTGCACAGCTCTCTCACTATACCGCAGCTGTATGTGTACAGTACATGAGGCTAGTAACTGCAGGTAACACGGCCTGCTATTGTTGTGACTGCCCAGCTCTCTCACTATACCGCAGCTGTATGTGTACAGTACATGAGGCTAGTAACTGCAGGTAACACGGCTGCTATTGGTGTGACTGCACAGCTCTCTCACTATACCGCAGCTGTATGTGTACAGTACATGAGGCTAGTAACTGCAGGTAACACGGCCTGCTATTGGTGTGACTGCACAGCTCTCTCACTATACCGTAGCTGTATGTGTACAGTACATGAGGCTAGTAACTGCAGGTAACACGGCTGCTATTGTTGTGACTGCACAGCTCTCTCACTATACCGCAGCTGTATGTGTACAGTACATGAGGCTAGTAACTGCAGGTAACACGGCCTGCTATTGTTGTGACTGCCCAGCTCTCTCACTATACCGCAGCTGTATGTGTACAGTACATGAGGCTAGTAACTGCAGGTAACACGGCCTGCTATTGTTGTGACTGCCCAGCTCTCTCACTATACCGTAGCTGTATGTGTACAGTACATGAGGCTAGTAACTGCAGGTAACACGGCTGCTATTGGTGTGACTGCCCAGCTCTCTCACTATACCGCAGCTGTATGTGTGCAGTACATGAGGCTAGTAACTGCAGGTAACACGGCCTGCTATTGGTGTGACTGCACAGCTCTCTCACTATACCGCAGCTGTATGTGTACAGTACATGAGGCTAGTAACTGCAGGTAACACGGCTGCTATTGGTGTGACTGCCCAGCTCTCTCACTATACCGCAGCTGTATGTGTACAGTACATGAGGCTAGTAACTGCAGGTAACACGGCCGTCTATTGTTGTGACTGCCCAGCTCTCTCACTATACCGTAGCTGTATGTGTACAGTACATGAGGCTAGTAACTGCATGTAACACGGCTGCTATTGGTGTGACTGCCCAGCTCTCTCACTATACCGCAGCTGTATGTGTACAGTACATGAGGCTAGTAACTGCAGGTAACACGGCTACTATTGGTGTGACTGCCCAGCTCTCTCACTATACCGCAGCTGTATGTGTACAGTACATGAGGCTAGTAACTGCAGGTAACACGGCTGCTATTGGTGTGACTGCCCAGCTCTCTCACTATACCGCAGCTGTATGTGTACAGTACATGAGGCTAGTAACTGCAGGTAACACGGCCTGCTATTGGTGTGACTGCACAGCTCTCTCACTATACCGCAGCTGTATGTGTACAGTACATGAGGCTAGTAACTGCAGGTAACACGGCCTGCTATTGTTGTGACTGCCCAGCTCTCTCACTATACCGCAGCTGTATGTGTACAGTACATGAGGCTAGTAACTGCAGGTAACACGGCCTGCTATTGTTGTGACTGCCCAGCTCTCTCACTATACCGTAGCTGTATGTGTACAGTACATGAGGCTAGTAACTGCATGTAACACGGCTGCTATTGGTGTGACTGCCCAGCTCTCTCACTATACCGCAGCTGTATGTGTACAGTACATGAGGCTAGTAACTGCAGGTAACACGGCCTGCTATTGGTGTGACTGCACAGCTCTCTCACAATTCCGCAGCTGTATGTGTACAGTACATGAGGCTAGTAACTGCAGGTAACATGGCCTGCTATTGTTGTGACTGCCCAGCTCTCTCACTATACCGCAGCTGTATGTGTACAGTACATGAGGCTAGTAACTGCAGGTAACACGGCCTGCTATTGTTGTGACTGCCCAGCTCTCTCACTATACCGTAGCTGTATGTGTACTGTACATGAGGCTCGTAACTGCAGGTAACACTGCCTGCTATTGTTGTGACTGCCCAGCTCTCTCACTATACCGCAGCTGTATGTGTACAGTACATGAGGCTAGTAACTGCAGGTAACACGGCCTGCTATTGTTGTGACTGCCCAGCTCTCTCACTATACCGCAGCTGTATGTGTACAGTACATGAGGCTAGTAACTGCAGGTAACACGGCCTGCTATTGGTGTGACTGCACAGCTCTCTATCACTATACCGCAGCTGTATGTGTACAGTACATGAGGCTAGTAACTGCAGGTAACACGGCCTGCTATTGTTGTGACTGCCCAGCTCTCTCACTATACCGCAGCTGTATGTGTACAGTACATGAGGCTAGTAACTGCAGGTAACACGGCTGCTATTGGTGTGACTGCCCAGCTCTCTCACTATACCGCAGCTGTATGTGTACAGTACATGAGGCTAGTAACTGCAGGTAACACGGCCTGCTATTGGTGTGACTGCACAGCTCTCTCACTATACCGCAGCTGTATGTGTACAGTACATGAGGCTAGTAACTGCAGGTAACACGGCCTGCTATTGTTGTGACTGCCAAGCTCTCTCACTATACCGCAGCTGTATGTGTACAGTACATGAGGCTAGTAACTGCAGGTAACACGGCCTGCTATTGTTGTGACTGCCCAGCTCTCTCACTATACCGTAGCTGTATGTGTACAGTACATGAGGCTAGTAACTGCAGGTAACACGGCTGCTATTGGTGTGACTGCCCAGCTCTCTCACTATACCGCAGCTGTATGTGTACAGTACATGAGGCTAGTAACTGCAGGTAACACGGCCTGCTATTGGTGTGACTGCACAGCTCTCTCACTATACCGCAGCTGTATGTGTACAGTACATGAGGCTAGTAACTGCAGGTAACACGGCCTGCTATTGTTGTGACTGCCCAGCTCTCTCACTATACCGCAGCTGTATGTGTACAGTACATGAGGCTAGTAACTGCAGGTAACACGGCCTGCTATTGTTGTGACTGCCCAGCTCTCTCACTATACCGTAGCTGTATGTGTACAGTACATGAGGCTAGTAACTGCAGGTAACACTGCCTGCTATTGTTGTGACTGCCCAGCTCTCTCACTATACCGTAGCTGTATGTGTACAGTACATGAGGCTAGTAACTGCAGGTAACACGGCTGCTATTGGTGTGACTGCACAGCTCTCTCTCACTATACCGCAGCTGTATGTGTATAGTACATGAGGCTAGTAACTGCAGGTAACACGGCTGCTATTGGTGTGACTGCCCAGCTCTCTCACTATACCGCAGCTGTATGTATACAGTACATGAGGCTAGTAACTGCAGGTAACACGGCTGCTATTGGTGTGACTGCCAAGCTCTCTCACTATACCGTAGCTGTATGTGTACAGTACATGAGGCTAGTAACTGCAGGTAACACGGCCTGCTATTGTTGTGACTGCCCAGCTCTCTCACTATACCGCAGCTGTATGTGTACAGTACATGAGGCTAGTAACTGCAGGTAACACGGCCTGCTATTGGTGTGACTGCACAGCTCTCTCACTATACCGCAGCTGTATGTGTACAGTACATGAGGCTAGTAACTGCAGGTAACACGGCCTGCTATTGTTGTGACTGCCCAGCTCTCTCACTATACCGCAGCTGTATGTGTACAGTACATGAGGCTAGTAACTGCAGGTAACACGGCCTGCTATTGTTGTGACTGCCCAGCTCTCTCACTATACCGTAGCTGTATGTGTACAGTACATGAGGCTAGTAACTGCAGGTAACACGGCTGCTATTGGTGTGACTGCCCAGCTCTCTCACTATACCGCAGCTGTATGTGTACAGTACATGAGGCTAGTAACTGCAGGTAACACGGCCTGCTATTGGTGTGACTGCACAGCTCTCTCACTATACCGCAGCTGTATGTGTACAGTACATGAGGCTAGTAACTGCAGGTAACACGGCCTGCTATTGTTGTGACTGCCCAGCTCTCTCACTATACCGCAGCTGTATGTGTACAGTACATGAGGCTAGTAACTGCAGGTAACACGGCCTGCTATTGTTGTGACTGCCCAGCTCTCTCACTATACCGTAGCTGTATGTGTACAGTACATGAGGCTAGTAACTGCAGGTAACACTGCCTGCTATTGTTGTGACTGCCCAGCTCTCTCACTATACCGTAGCTGTATGTGTACAGTACATGAGGCTAGTAACTGCAGGTAACACGGCTGCTATTGGTGTGACTGCACAGCTCTCTCTCACTATACCGCAGCTGTATGTGTATAGTACATGAGGCTAGTAACTGCAGGTAACACGGCTGCTATTGGTGTGACTGCCCAGCTCTCTCACTATACCGCAGCTGTATGTGTACAGTACATGAGGCTAGTAACTGCAGGTAACACGGCTGCTATTGGTGTGACTGCCAAGCTCTCTCACTATACCATAGCTGTATGTGTACAGTACATGAGGCTAGTAACTGCAGGTAACACGGCCTGCTATTGTTGTGACTGCCTAGCTCTCTCACTATACCGCAGCTGTATGTGTACAGTACATGAGGCTAGTAACTGCAGGTAACACGGCCTGCTATTGGTGTGACTGCACAGCTCTCTATCACTATACCGCAGCTGTATGTGTTCAGTACATGAGGCTAGTAACTGCAGGTAACACGGCCTGCTATTGTTGTGACTGCCCAGCTCTCTCACTATACCGCAGCTGTATGTGTACAGTACATGAGGCTAGTAACTGCAGGTAACACGGCTGCTATTGGTGTGACTGCCCATCTCTCTCACTATACCGCAGCTGTATGTGTACAGTACATGAGGCTAGTAACTGCAGATAACACGGCCTGCTATTGGTGTGACTGCCCAGCTCTCTCACTATACCGCAGCTGTATGTGTACAGTACCTGAGGCTAGTAACTGCAGGTAACACGGCCTGCTATTGGTGTGACTGCCCAGCTCTCTCACTATACCGCAGCTATATGTGTACAGTACATGAGGCTAGTAACTGCAGGTAACACGGCCTGCTATTGGTGTGACTGCCCAGCTCTCTCACTATTCCGCAGCTGTATGTGTACAGTACATGAGGCTAGTAACTGCAGGTAACACGGCCTGCTATTGTTGTGACTGCCCAGCTCTCTCACTATACCGCAGCTGTATGTGTACAGTACATGAGGCTAGTAACTGCAGGTAACACGGCCGTCTATTGTTGTGACTGCCCGGCTCTCTCACTATACCGTAGCTGTATGTGTACAGTACATGAGGCTAGTAACTGCATGTAACACGGCTGCTATTGGTGTGACTGCCCAGCTCTCTCACTATACCGCAGCTGTATGTGTACAGTACATGAGGCTAGTAACTGCAGGTAACACGGCTGCTATTGGTGTGACTGCCCAGCTCTCTCACTATACCGCAGCTGTATGTGTACAGTACATGAGGCTAGTAACTGCAGGTAACACGGCTGCTATTGGTGTGACTGCCCAGCTCTCTATCACTATACCGCAGCTGTATGTGTACAGTACATGAGGCTAGTAACTGCAGGTAACACGGCCTGCTATTGGTGTGACTGCACAGCTCTCTCACTATACCGCAGCTGTATGTGTACAGTACATGAGGCTAGTAACTGCAGGTAACACGGCCTGCTATTGTTGTGACTGCCCAGCTCTCTCACTATACCGCAGCTTTATGTGTACAGTACATGAGGCTAGTAACTGCAGGTAACACGGCCTGCTATTGTTGTGACTGCCCAGCTCTCTCACTATACCGTAGCTGTATGTGTACAGTACATGAGGCTAGTAACTGCATGTAACACGGCTGCTATTGGTGTGACTGCCCAGCTCTCTCACTATACCGCAGCTGTATGTGTACAGTACATGAGGCTAGTAACTGCAGGTAACACGGCTGCTATTGGTGTGACTGCACAGCTCTCTCTCACTATACCGCAGCTGTATGTGTATAGTACATGAGGCTAGTAACTGCAGGTAACACGGCTGCTATTATTGTGACTGCCCAGCTCTCTCACTATACCGCAGCTGTATGTGTACAGTACATGAGGCTAGTAACTGCAGGTAACACGGCTGCTATTGGTGTGACTGCCCAGCTCTCTCACTATACCGTAGCTGTATGTGTACAGTACATGAGGCTAGTAACTGCAGGTAACACGGCCTGCTATTGTTGTGACTGCCCAGCTCTCTCACTATACCGCAGCTGTATGTGTACAGTACATGAGGCTAGTAACTGCAGGTAACACGGCCTGCTATTGGTGTGACTGCACAGCTCTCTATCACTATACCGCAGCTGTATGTGTACAGTACATGAGGCTAGTAACTGCAGGTAACACGGCCTGCTATTGTTGTGACTGCCCAGCTCTCTCACTATACCGCAGCTGTATGTGTACAGTACATGAGGCTAGTAACTGCAGGTAACACGGCTGCTATTGGTGTGACTGCCCAGCTCTCTCACTATACCGCAGCTGTATGTGTACAGTACATGAGGCTAGTAACTGCAGGTAACACGGCCTGCTATTGGTGTGACTGCACAGCTCTCTCACTATACCGCAGCTGTATGTGTACAGTACATGAGGCTAGTAACTGCAGGTAACACGGCCTGCTATTGTTGTGACTGCCCAGCTCTCTCACTATACCGCAGCTGTATGTGTACAGTACATGAGGCTAGTAACTGCAGGTAACACGGCCTGCTATTGGTGTGACTGCCCAGCTCTCTCACTATACCGTAGCTGTATGTGTACAGTACATGAGGCTAGTAACTGCAGGTAACACGGCTGCTATTGGTGTGACTGCCCAGCTCTCTCACTATACCGCAGCTGTATGTGTACAGTACATGAGGCTAGTAACTGCAGGTAACACGGCCTGCTATTGGTGTGACTGCACAGCTCTCTCACTATACCGCAGCTGTATGTGTACAGTACATGAGGCTAGTAACTGCAGGTAACACGGCCTGCTATTGTTGTGACTGCCCAGCTCTCTCACTATACCGCAGCTGTATGTGTACAGTACATGAGGCTAGTAACTGCAGGTAACACGGCCTGCTATTGTTGTGACTGCCCAGCTCTCTCACTATACCGTAGCTGTATGTGTACAGTACATGAGGCTAGTAACTGCAGGTAACACTGCCTGCTATTGTTGTGACTGCCCAGCTCTCTCACTATACCGTAGCTGTATGTGTACAGTACATGAGGCTAGTAACTGCAGGTAACACGGCTGCTATTGGTGTGACTGCACAGCTCTCTCTCACTATACCGCAGCTGTATGTGTATAGTACATGAGGCTAGTAACTGCAGGTAACACGGCTGCTATTGGTGTGACTGCCCAGCTCTCTCACTATACCGCAGCTGTATGTGTACAGTACATGAGGCTAGTAACTGCAGGTAACACGGCTGCTATTGGTGTGACTGCCCAGCTCTCTCACTATACCGTAGCTGTATGTGTACAGTACATGAGGCTAGTAACTGCAGGTAACACGGCCTGCTATTGTTGTGACTGCCCAGCTCTCTCACTATACCGCAGCTGTATGTGTACAGTACATGAGGCTAGTAACTGCAGGTAACACGGCTGCTATTGGTGTGACTGCCCAGCTCTCTCACTATACCGCAGCTGTATGTGTACAGTACATGAGGCTAGTAACTGCAGGTAACACGGCCTGCTATTGGTGTGACTGCACAGCTCTCTCACTATACCGCAGCTGTATGTGTACAGTACATGAGGCTAGTAACTGCAGGTAACACGGCCTGCTATTGTTGTGACTGCCCAGCTCTCTCACTATACCGCAGCTGTATGTGTACAGTACATGAGGCTAGTAACTGCAGGTAACACGGCCTGCTATTGGTGTGACTGCCCAGCTCTCTCACTATACCGTAGCTGTATGTGTACAGTACATGAGGCTAGTAACTGCAGGTAACACGGCTGCTATTGGTGTGACTGCCCAGCTCTCTCACTATACCGCAGCTGTATGTGTACAGTACATGAGGCTAGTAACTGCAGGTAACACGGCCTGCTATTGGTGTGACTGCACAGCTCTCTCACTATACCGCAGCTGTATGTGTACAGTACATGAGGCTAGTAACTGCAGGTAACACGGCCTGCTATTGTTGTGACTGCCCAGCTCTCTCACTATACCGCAGCTGTATGTGTACAGTACATGAGGCTAGTAACTGCAGGTAACACGGCCTGCTATTGTTGTGACTGCCCAGCTCTCTCACTATACCGTAGCTGTATGTGTACAGTACATGAGGCTAGTAACTGCAGGTAACACTGCCTGCTATTGTTGTGACTGCCCAGCTCTCTCACTATACCGTAGCTGTATGTGTACAGTACATGAGGCTAGTAACTGCAGGTAACACGGCTGCTATTGGTGTGACTGCACAGCTCTCTCTCACTATACCGCAGCTGTATGTGTATAGTACATGAGGCTAGTAACTGCAGGTAACACGGCTGCTATTGGTGTGACTGCCCAGCTCTCTCACTATACCGCAGCTGTATGTGTACAGTACATGAGGCTAGTAACTGCAGGTAACACGGCTGCTATTGGTGTGACTGCCCAGCTCTCTCACTATACCGTAGCTGTATGTGTACAGTACATGAGGCTAGTAACTGCAGGTAACACGGCCTGCTATTGTTGTGACTGCCCAGCTCTCTCACTATACCACAGCTGTATGTGTACAGTACATGAGGCTAGTAACTGCAGGTAACACGGCCTGCTATTGGTGTGACTGCACAGCTCTCTATCACTATACCGCAGCTGTACGTGTACAGTACATGAGGCTAGTAACTGCAGGTAACACGGCCTGCTATTGTTGTGACTGCCCAGCTCTCTCACTATACCGCAGCTGTATGTGTACAGTACATGAGGCTAGTAACTGCAGGTAACACGGCTGCTATTGGTGTGACTGCCCATCTCTCTCACTATACCGCAACTGTATGTGTACAGTACATGAGGCTAGTAACTGCAGGTAACACGGCCTGCTATTGGTGTGACTGCACAGCTCTCTCACTATACCGTAGCTGTATGTGTACAGTACATGAGGCTAGTAACTGCAGGTAACACGGCCTGCTATTGTTGTGACTGCCCAGCTCTCTCACTATACCGCAGCTGTATGTGTACAGTACATGAGGCTAGAAACTGCAGGTAACACGGCCTGCTATTGTTGTGACTGCCCAGCTCTCTCACTATACCGCAGCTGTATGTGTACAGTACATGAGGCTAGTAACTGCAGGTAACACGGCCTGCTATTGGTGTGACTGCACAGCTCTCTCACTATACCGTAGCTGTATGTGTACAGTACATGAGGCTAGTAACTGCAGGTAACACGGCCTGCTATTGTTGTGACTGCCCAGCTCTCTCACTATACCGTAGCTGTATGTGTACAGTACATGAGGCTAGTAACTGCAGGTAACACGGCCTGCTATTGGTGTGACTGCCCAGCTCTCTCACTATACCGTAGCTGTATGTGTACAGTACATGAGGCTAGTAACTGCAGGTAACACGGCCTGCTATTGGTGTGACTGCCCAGCTCTCTCACTATACAGCAGCTGTATGTGTACAGTACATGAGGCTAGTAACTGCAGGTAACACGGCCTGCTATTGGTGTGACTGCACAGCTCTCTCACTATACCGCAGCTGTATGTGTACAGTACATGAGGCTAGTAACTGCAGGTAACACGGCCTGCTATTGGTGTGACTGCCCAGCTCTCTCACTATACCGCAGCTGTATGTATATAGTACATGAGGCTCGTAACTGCAGGTAACACGGCTGCTATTGGTGTGACTGCCCAGCTCTCTCACTATACCGCAGCTGTATGTGTACAGTACATGAGGCTAGTAACTGCAAGTAACACGGCTGCTATTGGTGTGACTGCCCAGCTCTCTCACTATACCGCAGCTGTATGTGTACAGTACATGAGGCTAGTAACTGCAGGTAACACGGCCTGCTATTGTTGTGACTGCCCAGCTCTCTCACTAGACCGCAGCTGTATGTGTACAGTACATGAGGCTAGTAACTGCAGGTAACACGGCCTGCTATTGGTGTGACTGCACAGCTCTCTATCACTATACCGCAGCTGTATGTGTATAGTACATGAGGCTCGTAACTGCAGGTAACACCGCTGCTATTGGTGTGACTGCCCAGCTCTCTCACTATACCGCAGCTGTATGTGTACAGTACATGAGGCTAGTAACTGCAAGTAACACGGCTGCTATTGGTGTGACTGCCCAGCTCTCTCACTATACCGCAGCTGTATGTGTACAGTACATGAGGCTAGTAACTGCAAGTAACACGGCTGCTATTGGTGTGACTGCCCAGCTCTCTCACTATACCGTAGCTGTATGTGTACAGTACATGAGGCTAGTAACTGCAGGTAACACGGCCTGCTATTGTTGTGACTGCCCAGCTCTCTCACTATACCGCAGCTGTATGTGTACAGTACATGAGGCTAGTAACTGCAGGTAACACGGCCTGCTATTGGTGTGACTGCACAGCTCTCTATCACTATACCGCAGCTGTATGTGTACAGTACATGAGGCTAGTAACTGCAGGTAACACGGCCTGCTATTGTTGTGACTGCCCAGCTCTCTCACTATACCGCAGCTGTATGTGTACAGTACATGAGGCTAGTAACTGCAGGTAACACGGCTGCTATTGGTGTGACTGCCCATCTCTCTCACTATACCGCAGCTGTATGTGTACAGTACATGAGGCTAGTAACTGCAGGTAACACGGCCTGCTATTGGTGTGACTGCACAGCTCTCTCACTATACCGTAGCTGTATGTGTACAGTACATGAGGCTAGTAACTGCAGGTAACACGGCCTGCTACTGTTGTGACTGCCCAGCTCTCTCACTATACCGCAGCTGTATGTGTACAGTACATGAGGCTAGTAACTGCAGGTAACACGGCCTGCTATTGTTGTGACTGCCCAGCTCTCTCACTATACCGCAGCTGTATGTGTACAGTACATGAGGCTAGTAACTGCAGGTAACACGGCCTGCTATTGGTGTGACTGCACAGCTCTCTCACTATACCGTAGCTGTATGTGTACAGTACATGAGGCTAGTAACTGCAGGTAACACGGCCTGCTATTGTTGTGACTGCCCAGCTCTCTCACTATACCGCAGCTGTATGTGTACAGAACATGAGGCTAGTAACTGCAGGTAACACGGCCTGCTATTGGTGTGACTGCACAGCTCTCTATCACTATACCGCAGCTGTATGTGTACAGTACATGAGGCTAGTAACTGCAGGTAACACGGCCTGCTATTGTTGTGACTGCCCAGCTCTCTCACTATACCGCAGCTGTATGTGTACAGTACATGAGGCTAGTAACTGCAGGTAACACGGCCTGCTATTGGTGTGACTGCACAGCTCTTTATCACTATACCGCAGCTGTATGTGTACAGTACATGAGGCTAGTAACTGCAGGTAACACGGCCTGCTATTGTTGTGACTGCCCAGCTCTCTCACTATACCGCAGCTGTATGTGTACAGTACATGAGGCTAGTAACTGCAGGTAACACGGCCTGCTATTGGTGTGACTGCCCAGCTCTCTATCACTATACCGTAGCTGTATGTGTACAGTACATGAGGCTAGTAACTGCAGGTAACACGGCTGCTATTGGTGTGACTGCCCAGCTCTCTCACTATACCGCAGCTGTATGTGTACAGTACATGAGGCTAGTAACTGCAGGTAACACGGCCTGCTATTGGTGTGACTGCACAGCTCTCTCACTATACCGCAGCTGTATGTGTATAGTACATGAGGCTAGTAACTGCAGGTAACACGGCTGCTATTGGTGTGACTGCCCAGCTCTCTCACTATACCGCAGCTGTATGTGTACAGTACATGAGGCTAGTAACTGCAGGTAACACGGCTGCTATTGGTGTGACTGCCCAGCTCTCTCACTATACCGCAGCTGTATGTGTACAGTACATGAGGCTAGTAACTGCAGGTAACACGGCCTGCTATTGGTGTGACTGCACAGCTCTCTCACTATACCGCAGCTGTATGTGTACAGTACATGAGGCTAGTAACTGCAGGTAACACGGCCTGCTATTGTTGTGACTGCCCAGCTCTCTCACTATACCGCAGCTGTATGTGTACAGTACATGAGGCTAGTAACTGCAGGTAACACGGCCTGCTATTGTTGTGACTGCCCAGCTCTCTCACTATACCGTAGCTGTATGTGTACAGTACATGAGGCTAGTAACTGCAGGTAACACGGCCTGCTATTGTTGTGACTGCCCAGCTCTCTCACTATACCGCAGCTGTATGTGTACAGTACATGAGGCTAGTAACTGCAGGTAACACGGCTGCTATTGGTGTGACTGCCCATCTCTCTCACTATACCGCAGCTGTATGTGTACAGTACATGAGGCTAGTAACTGCAGGTAACACGGCCTGCTATTGGTGTGACTGCACAGCTCTCTCACTATACCGTAGCTGTATGTGTACAGTACATGAGGCTAGTAACTGCAGGTAACACGGCCTGCTACTGTTGTGACTGCCCAGCTCTCTCACTATACCGCAGCTGTATGTGTACAGTACATGAGGCTAGTAACTGCAGGTAACACGGCCTGCTATTGTTGTGACTGCCCAGCTCTCTCACTATACCGCAGCTGTATGTGTACAGTACATGAGGCTAGTAACTGCAGGTAACACGGCCTGCTATTGGTGTGACTGCACAGCTCTCTCACTATACCGTAGCTGTATGTGTACAGTACATGAGGCTAGTAACTGCAGGTAACACGGCCTGCTATTGTTGTGACTGCCCAGCTCTCTCACTATACCGCAGCTGTATGTGTACAGTACATGAGGCTAGTAACTGCAGGTAACACGGCCTGCTATTGGTGTGACTGCACAGCTCTCTATCACTATACCGCAGCTGTATGTGTACAGTACATGAGGCTAGTAACTGCAGGTAACACGGCCTGCTATTGTTGTGACTGCCCAGCTCTCTCACTATACCGCAGCTGTATGTGTACAGTACATGAGGCTAGTAACTGCAGGTAACACGGCCTGCTATTGGTGTGACTGCACAGCTCTTTATCACTATACCGCAGCTGTATGTGTACAGTACATGAGGCTAGTAACTGCAGGTAACACGGCCTGCTATTGTTGTGACTGCCCAGCTCTCTCACTATACCGCAGCTGTATGTGTACAGTACATGAGGCTAGTAACTGCAGGTAACACGGCCTGCTATTGGTGTGACTGCCCAGCTCTCTATCACTATACCGTAGCTGTATGTGTACAGTACATGAGGCTAGTAACTGCAGGTAACACGGCTGCTATTGGTGTGACTGCCCAGCTCTCTCACTATACCGCAGCTGTATGTGTACAGTACATGAGGCTAGTAACTGCAGGTAACACGGCCTGCTATTGGTGTGACTGCACAGCTCTCTCACTATACCGCAGCTGTATGTGTATAGTACATGAGGCTAGTAACTGCAGGTAACACGGCTGCTATTGGTGTGACTGCCCAGCTCTCTCACTATACCGCAGCTGTATGTGTACAGTACATGAGGCTAGTAACTGCAGGTAACACGGCTGCTATTGGTGTGACTGCCCAGCTCTCTCACTATACCGCAGCTGTATGTGTACAGTACATGAGGCTAGTAACTGCAGGTAACACGGCCTGCTATTGGTGTGACTGCACAGCTCTCTCACTATACCGCAGCTGTATGTGTACAGTACATGAGGCTAGTAACTGCAGGTAACACGGCCTGCTATTGTTGTGACTGCCCAGCTCTCTCACTATACCGCAGCTGTATGTGTACAGTACATGAGGCTAGTAACTGCAGGTAACACGGCCTGCTATTGTTGTGACTGCCCAGCTCTCTCACTATACCGTAGCTGTATGTGTACAGTACATGAGGCTAGTAACTGCAGGTAACACTGCCTGCTATTGTTGTGACTGCCCAGCTCTCTCACTATACCGTAGCTGTATGTGTACAGTACATGAGGCTAGTAACTGCAGGTAACATGGCTGCTATTGGTGTGACTGCACAGCTCTCTCTCACTATACCGCAGCTGTATGTGTATAGTACATGAGGCTAGTAACTGCAGGTAACACGGCTGCTATTGGTGTGACTGCCCAGCTCTCTCACTATACCGCAGCTGTATGTGTACAGTACATGAGGCTAGTAACTGCAGGTAACACGGCTGCTATTGGTGTGACTGCCCAGCTCTCTCACTATACCGTAGCTGTATGTGTACAGTACATGAGGCTAGTAACTGCAGGTAACACGGCCTGCTATTGTTGTGACTGCCCAGCTCTCTCACTATACCGCAGCTGTATGTGTACAGTACATGAGGCTAGTAACTGCAGGTAACACGGCTGCTATTGGTGTGACTGCCCAGCTCTCTCACTATACCGCAGCTGTATGTGTACAGTACATGAGGCTAGTAACTGCAGGTAACACGGCCTGCTATTGGTGTGACTGCACAGCTCTCTCACTATACCGCAGCTGTATGTGTACAGTACATGAGGCTAGTAACTGCAGGTAACACGGCCTGCTATTGTTGTGACTGCCCAGCTCTCTCACTATACCGCAGCTGTATGTGTACAGTACATGAGGCTAGTAACTGCAGGTAACACGGCCTGCTATTGGTGTGACTGCCCAGCTCTCTCACTATACCGTAGCTGTATGTGTACAGTACATGAGGCTAGTAACTGCAGGTAACACGGCTGCTATTGGTGTGACTGCCCAGCTCTCTCACTATACCGCAGCTGTATGTGTACAGTACATGAGGCTAGTAACTGCAGGTAACACGGCCTGCTATTGGTGTGACTGCACAGCTCTCTCACTATACCGCAGCTGTATGTGTACAGTACATGAGGCTAGTAACTGCAGGTAACACGGCCTGCTATTGTTGTGACTGCCCAGCTCTCTCACTATACCGCAGCTGTATGTGTACAGTACATGAGGCTAGTAACTGCAGGTAACACGGCCTGCTATTGTTGTGACTGCCCAGCTCTCTCACTATACCGTAGCTGTATGTGTACAGTACATGAGGCTAGTAACTGCAGGTAACACTGCCTGCTATTGTTGTGACTGCCCAGCTCTCTCACTATACCGTAGCTGTATGTGTACAGTACATGAGGCTAGTAACTGCAGGTAACACGGCTGCTATTGGTGTGACTGCACAGCTCTCTCTCACTATACCGCAGCTGTATGTGTATAGTACATGAGGCTAGTAACTGCAGGTAACACGGCTGCTATTGGTGTGACTGCCCAGCTCTCTCACTATACCGCAGCTGTATGTGTACAGTACATGAGGCTAGTAACTGCAGGTAACACGGCTGCTATTGGTGTGACTGCCCAGCTCTCTCACTATACCGTAGCTGTATGTGTACAGTACATGAGGCTAGTAACTGCAGGTAACACGGCCTGCTATTGTTGTGACTGCCCAGCTCTCTCACTATACCACAGCTGTATGTGTACAGTACATGAGGCTAGTAACTGCAGGTAACACGGCCTGCTATTGGTGTGACTGCACAGCTCTCTATCACTATACCGCAGCTGTACGTGTACAGTACATGAGGCTAGTAACTGCAGGTAACACGGCCTGCTATTGTTGTGACTGCCCAGCTCTCTCACTATACCGCAGCTGTATGTGTACAGTACATGAGGCTAGTAACTGCAGGTAACACGGCTGCTATTGGTGTGACTGCCCATCTCTCTCACTATACCGCAACTGTATGTGTACAGTACATGAGGCTAGTAACTGCAGGTAACACGGCCTGCTATTGGTGTGACTGCACAGCTCTCTCACTATACCGTAGCTGTATGTGTACAGTACATGAGGCTAGTAACTGCAGGTAACACGGCCTGCTATTGTTGTGACTGCCCAGCTCTCTCACTATACCGCAGCTGTATGTGTACAGTACATGAGGCTAGAAACTGCAGGTAACACGGCCTGCTATTGTTGTGACTGCCCAGCTCTCTCACTATACCGCAGCTGTATGTGTACAGTACATGAGGCTAGTAACTGCAGGTAACACGGCCTGCTATTGGTGTGACTGCACAGCTCTCTCACTATACCGTAGCTGTATGTGTACAGTACATGAGGCTAGTAACTGCAGGTAACACGGCCTGCTATTGTTGTGACTGCCCAGCTCTCTCACTATACCGTAGCTGTATGTGTACAGTACATGAGGCTAGTAACTGCAGGTAACACGGCCTGCTATTGGTGTGACTGCCCAGCTCTCTCACTATACCGTAGCTGTATGTGTACAGTACATGAGGCTAGTAACTGCAGGTAACACGGCCTGCTATTGGTGTGACTGCCCAGCTCTCTCACTATACAGCAGCTGTATGTGTACAGTACATGAGGCTAGTAACTGCAGGTAACACGGCCTGCTATTGGTGTGACTGCACAGCTCTCTCACTATACCGCAGCTGTATGTGTACAGTACATGAGGCTAGTAACTGCAGGTAACACGGCCTGCTATTGGTGTGACTGCCCAGCTCTCTCACTATACCGCAGCTGTATGTATATAGTACATGAGGCTCGTAACTGCAGGTAACACGGCTGCTATTGGTGTGACTGCCCAGCTCTCTCACTATACCGCAGCTGTATGTGTACAGTACATGAGGCTAGTAACTGCAAGTAACACGGCTGCTATTGGTGTGACTGCCCAGCTCTCTCACTATACCGCAGCTGTATGTGTACAGTACATGAGGCTAGTAACTGCAGGTAACACGGCCTGCTATTGTTGTGACTGCCCAGCTCTCTCACTAGACCGCAGCTGTATGTGTACAGTACATGAGGCTAGTAACTGCAGGTAACACGGCCTGCTATTGGTGTGACTGCACAGCTCTCTATCACTATACCGCAGCTGTATGTGTATAGTACATGAGGCTCGTAACTGCAGGTAACACGGCTGCTATTGGTGTGACTGCCCAGCTCTCTCACTATACCGCAGCTGTATGTGTACAGTACATGAGGCTAGTAACTGCAAGTAACACGGCTGCTATTGGTGTGACTGCCCAGCTCTCTCACTATACCGCAGCTGTATGTGTACAGTACATGAGGCTAGTAACTGCAAGTAACACGGCTGCTATTGGTGTGACTGCCCAGCTCTCTCACTATACCGTAGCTGTATGTGTACAGTACATGAGGCTAGTAACTGCAGGTAACACGGCCTGCTATTGTTGTGACTGCCCAGCTCTCTCACT